>RAOC01000225.1:0-53689 GCA_009804845.1 Neurospora sp. FGSC 26637
GTCCCTGGAAGCCACCGCGCGAGTCGGCCATGGACTGGCGTCGGCGGTCACCGTCGAAGTGCTGGGAGTTGAGCGGGCCGCGGTCTCCCTGGTCCCCCCGGTCTCTGTAAGGGGGTGGAGGCGAGCGGTCCCGGGGCGAGCGGGAGCGGCGATCGCCGTCGTATCTACTGCCGTTGTACCTTGACCTGTAGGAATCATAGTGGTGAGCAACAGGGTGGGGAGGAGGGTAGTGCTGGCTGTGGAGGTAGGAGGGGGTGCGGTTGTGTTGGCCACGGTGAAGAGGAGGAGGAGGCGGCAGTGGATGGGCAGAGGGAGAGGATGCGGCTAGATGGCGAGGGTGTGGGACATGGTCATGGCGGTGATGGTTGTCTTGGTGGTGGTGATGGAAATAGGGCATTGGCGCGGGCGGTTGTTGGGCACGATGAGTTGGCGTTTGAAGCCGCCTTGTCGGCTTTTTCTTTCTTCGCAGCTCGGGCTGATGCGTTACGGAGGAGGGACGCGTGCTTTTGCTGCGGGCGTATATGGTAGTTTTAATAATGAAGACACATACATTTGCAATGAGGGCCTGCGCCCTTGAGTATGGATTAGACAGCTCGGCGCAGCATCCGGGGGCCCACACAATGCTGTTGATGGTCTATACTGAATATCTCCTTTGTGGTGGTGGTGTTGTTGTCGTCGATGACAATATGGTGTGTGATGCTGTCGGTGAGGTGTTGTGATGAGTGTTGTTGTTGAGTTGCCGACACGGAGCGAGGTCACGGGCCTAGAGTGATGTGACGTGGGGACGGGGTGGCGCTGGTCGACGAAAGATGTTGAAGATGGGATGTTTAGTTCCACCTGCAGGGCAGTTACTTCGTCGGTCCAAGACGTTGAAGTGGATGGAATGAACCGAACTCAAGTGCGGCTGAGGCTGAATGATGGAACTACTACCAAGTAGAACACCAAAGCACCAAGGTACCTCACAGGAAACGGCAAACGCGTGTCACCCGGTCGTACTCGTCTTCTAGGTATGTCTTCAAGTTGTTGACAAGACACAAAAGTCAATGCACGTCCCGCGCTTGTGCTTGGTGGATTCGTCGCCTGTCGGGTTTTAGAAAGAAGCTCAATGGAACGATGTCGGCCGAGAGATCGGAAACCCTCGAAAGTGATGATTATGGAAGGCCTGTCCTCTGTAGGGCCCTCTGCAAAGGCAACTTGCTGGAGTCCCGTCGACTAGCGAACTCTCCAGCGGAGACGGAGGGGGTTTCCAGCTTCACGTTACACCGGTGGAGCCCTGGAGAGCGAGGCTGCGAGGTTACGGTAACGTGGTAAGGTACTGTAAGGAACTCTGGGAACGCACGCGGATACCGGCCTGGATTCTGGATATCCCCGGGATTCCGGGGTTCTCGATACGGTAAGGCAGGAGTAAAGGTACTTAGGTACACAGCTCTTGTGACTTTCGATGAAAGGTTGGCAGACGGTCAACGGATGGCATTGGCACAGCCCGGGAAAAGGGCTGGATTGAAGGACGGGAGATCAAGATTGGATGGAGAAGGGAAATGGGTGGATCTCGAATTTGTCCCGTTTCTGAAAGTGAAGGAGTCCGTGCGGCCACTGCAAGAAAAGATGGAGATGGAATTGGCGGGATTCCCTTCAAACCACCACGGACTGCGCTGTGGCATATCCCCCTTTGCTTGTGCCTTTGGCATTCCAAGATGTGATGCCCTGCCGCCAAGTCCAGTGTTGGCACCGTTCCCGGCCCTCATCCCCCGTCAAATGTCGCAGACCGAATGTACATACGTACCGGTACGTACCCTCGAATTGTCCGTCGGGTGGTCGGCGGACCGCGCTAGACCTGATTCGCTCCAGCAATGTGGTCTCAGAACGTGCAGCCGTGGTCCGTGCAGCCATTTCACCAAAAATGCAGAATGCACAATTGCGGATCCCCATGTCTCAGCCTCTGATTGGCGGTCCCAGAATGTCAGTGCTGCGCCCGAGCTTGCCAAGACATCTTTTTGGTTTTTGGGTCTTGTCTTTCCGGCATTCGCATGAGCCATTTCCACTTGGCTTTGAATGGTTCGAGCTTCTTCAAAAAGGCGTTGAATCATCTCCACATCGAAATCCGACCGAATCAGTCATGGTCTGTGACCCCCGGCCAGAACTGCTTTCTTCATTTTCAAGGTCAACATCCAGTCCAGGGACCCAGTCTTCGTTTGGCCGTCTACGACCCCGGCGAGCCCGGATTCCGATGCTAAGAAGTGCGATTTGATCGATATATCATAATGCGCGTTGAATATCTTGAAGGACAAAACCGAGATGAATCGATTCTTGACGCTATCCGAATACCGGTACTCAAAGTTCGCCCCGCCGTTGGAGCGCGCTGCCGCGCTGCAGACACTTGCGCCCAATCAGCGATCAGGTTCAACATGTGACATGTTCAACTTCCACACACTTTTGACATGTCTTTCCCAGGCCACGGCAGAACGCACAATGCCCATGAAAGCTTGTTCAATGTACAATATGTTCCATGTAAAAATCATAGTTATAGGTAGAGTGCAAGCATGAGTTGGGAGCATTGCGTGAACATGAGGCATCAAGCAGCTGCAAAGGCAAGGTACAGGTCGCTTTAAAGCATCACTCCAGCAAAAATATTCGAGAAGCAAATGATTTAGGCTTTTGCAAATAACAAACATTAAAAAGAACAAAAGTAGCCAAAGCGTTGCTCACGTAGTAAACACAAGGCGTAGAAAGAAACAACTGTCACTAGGGTTATCTGCGTTCCTGTATCTAGAACGGCCAACCTTGCCGGCTAGCTGCTCCACATCAGATCTCGACCGGTCGACCCAGCATCCCGTTTTGGGAACTTTTAGAGTTTAGGTACCTGAGACGGAAATAAAACAACCATATGACACACCTCACTTAGACACACGCATATCTCACTCACATCAACAAACCTTCATCCACTCTCATCTTATCCAACTCTTTCTCAACACAAAGGGACTCACACACAACAACAATAAAAATGGCGGACAACCAGATCCCAAGTTCCGTCGCCGATGCAGTCCTCGTCAAATCCATCGAGATGCCCGAGGGCTCTCAAAAAGTCGAGGAGCTCGACTTCAACAAGTTCAAGGGCCGGCCCATCACCGCCGACGACCTTTTGCAGGGGATGAAGCACATGGGCTTTCAAGCGTCATCCATGTGTGAGGCCGTGAGGATTATCAACGACATGGTACATACATACGCCCCCCAGATCCCCAGAGAACATCTATATACCCTTGAAAAAAAAAAAAAAAAAAAAAAAAAAAAAAAAAAAAAAATAACACACGCACACCCTCCCAGCGCGCCTACCGCGACCCGGACACCTCGGAAAAAACAACCATCTTCCTCGGCTACACCTCCAACCTGATCTCCTCCGGACTGCGCGGCACCCTGCGCTACCTGGTCCAACACAAGCACGTCTCGGCCATCGTGACCACGGCGGGCGGCATCGAAGAGGACTTCATCAAGTGCTTGGGGGACACGTACATGTCGTCCTTCTCGGCCGCGGGAGCCGACTTACGGTCCAAGGGGCTCAACCGCATCGGCAACCTGGTCGTGCCCAACTCGAATTACTGCGCCTTCGAAGACTGGGTCGTTCCTATTCTTGACAAGATGCTTGAGGAGCAGGAAGCCAGCAAGGCCAAGGGGACAGACGAAGAGATCAACTGGACGCCCAGCAAGGTGATTCATCGTCTTGGAAAAGAGATTAACGATGAGCGATCGGTCTACTACTGGGCGTGGAAGAATGACATCCCCGTGTTCTGCCCGGCGCTGACGGATGGCAGTTTGGGCGATATGCTGTACTTCCACACTTTCAAGGCTTCCCCCCACCAGCTGAAGATTGATATCGTCGAGGATATTCGCAAGATCAACACGATTGCGGTGCGGGCGAAGAGGGCGGGGATGATCATTTTGGGGGGCGGCATCGTCAAGCATCATATTGCGAACGCGTGTCTGATGAGGAACGGGGCGGAGAGCGCCGTGTATATCAATACGGCGCAGGAGTTTGATGGATCCGATGCGGGCGCGAGACCGGATGAGGCGGTGAGTTGGGGCAAGATCAAGGTCGGTGCTGATGCGGTCAAGGTGTATATGGAGGCTACGGCGGCGTTTCCGTTTATTGTGGCGAATAGTTTTGCGAGGGAGGATGGGTTGTAGTTTTGACACCACCACGATGGATGAGCGAAGGTTGGGATGTGAGGTGAAAAGGATAAGGAAAAAAAGGAAAAGGGGAAGGGAATTCAAAAAAGTCAATTGTTTCTGTTTTCGTCAACTCTCGTTGCGCTGTCTACCGGTTATCCATTATATGTGCTTTTGGTGGTTTGGGCCGGAGTCAACCTCTTTGTGAGTCCTTGTCCCCTCGTCCGCATAATTTCTCCCTCTTCAACAATTTCCCCTCTTTCACGACACCAAACAGACGATATGAGAACCAGGAATCGGCAATGCCATTCACATCCTCCCTTATAGTTCCCCACTTCAGTTCACACAGGGCTCTTGTTAAAGAGACTTGAAGGTATTTTGCTTGGTAGTCCAAGAGCTGCTCCAGCCCGTGGTGTTCATAACAATACTCCACCGCTACCATCACCGGCCAGTCGTACCAATTGTAAAGGAGTCGCGTTGTTATTCTTTCCCGGTGTGACAAGGCCTCTCCCGGAGAAACCCAAATTAGTTTAGCTCTGCAACACTTACCAGCCTTCCTTCAGCCCAAAGGAGTTGCTCGTCGCTTCGGGAGCTCTTCAACGTCGATCTCCCCAGAAAGATTGAGCGGATGTACAAATGTCATCTCAGCGGAGCAAACTTTCGCACCTCAACGTTCAAACCACCCAACTCCGATTCCATTACCAAACTATACATGCAATACATACACTTCATAACCGATATATACATCACAACCCTCATCGTGCCTTGTTTCACGTCATAGGAGCCTCAGCATCCACATCCTCCTTCCTCTCCCTCTTCCTCGCACCCAACACCGCCTTGCCCACCACACTATCATTCGCCTTCCCAATCTCCCTCGTAATCCAATCCCCAATATCCGCCACCCGATCCAGATCCACGCCCGTATCCATCCCCAGACTCTCCATGAAATACACCACATTCTCCGTCGCCACGTTCCCCGTCGCCCCGGGACTGTACGGACACCCGCCCAGCCCGCCCACACTGCTATCAAACGTCCGGATCCCGTGCTCCAGCGCCACCGCCGTGTTGACCAGCGCCTGCCCGTAGGTGTCGTGGAAATGCATCGCCAGGTCCTCGTTGCGGATTCCCGCCGACGACAGGCAGTCCAGCAGCACCTTGGTGCGGGGGGCGGTGCCCATGCCCGTGGTGTCGCCGAGGGAAATCTCGTCCGCGCCCATTTCTAGCAAGGTTGTGGCGATGGTGGCGACGCGGTGGGGGTCGACGTCGTAGCCTTCAAAGGGGCAACCCAAAACGACGGAGATGTAAGCGCGCACGCGCAGGTTGGCGGATTTCGCTTGCTGGATGACTTCCTTGAATTGGGAGAGGGAGGCATCGATGGAGCAGTTGAGGTTCTTTTGCGAGAAGGACTCGGTGGCGGCGGCGAAGACGGCGATTTCGAGGGCCGGCTTGCCGCCTTCTTGGGCGGATTTACCCGAGCGAGCGGTTTCCGTCTCGAAGGCTTTGGGGTATTGAGCGAGGAGGGAGAGGGCGGAGTCGAGACCTTTAGTGTTGGGGGCCAGGAAGGAGAAGGTTAGGGGGACTGGGGAGGGCGGAGGGGTCTTGAGGAGGTGTTCGAGGATCTCGGAGGAGTTGGCCATCTGCGTGAGGTGATTGTTAGTCGGGAGAATGCACCACACACATGTGGAAAGGGGAAGTAAACAAACTACTGACCTGCGGCACCCACTTGGGCGAGACGAAGGCGCCGGCCTCAATGGTTCGGAGTCCCGTCTTTGCTAGCCTCTCGATCAACTCGATCTTGGTCGCCAGCGGTATCGACTTCTTTTCATTCTGCAATCCATCACGAGGGCCAACTTCCACAATCTTCACGCTGTTATCGAACTTAGGTTGAGGTTGGTCGCTGGCGGTCGCATAGCTTCTGTTGATTGTGGTCCGGGCACCTTGAAGGCCAGCACGGAGGTGGCCCGAGTGCCGAAGCAGACGTCGGGGGAGGACTTGAAGGGAACCGAATCTCGACATGTTTGCAACCATCAAACAAGATCAATTGTAGAAAAAGAAGGACCAAGGACAAAACTATCGTACAAACATAAAAGGGAATTGGAATGGATTTACGGAACAGTCGAAGTTGACGGAACACAAACGGTGTCAGTTCTCCAATCGCCAAGTGACGTCGCATAGCATCGGGATTCCATTGGATCCCCCTGCTTTCCCCGCATCAGCTTACTGTTGTATGAGTTAGCGCATTGTTACGGCGCCATCTCATGTGACTTGGCGTTGCCGGTCGTCGTGTACTGCAGGGGAAATCATTTGCCGGGCCGCTCCGCGACAACGGCATCTCCATCGCATATAATGTCTGCATGATCATAGTATCCAGATTGAAACGAGTTGAGGAAAAAATGTTAAGATGGGTATGGACAAGAACACTTTTGATTTGTACAAGAAACAAGAAACACGCCCAACAGAGTCTATCTACCGGTATCACAAAAAAGACAAATCCCTTTTAATAACTTTTAGCATTAATCACATTTTCCCTTTCCCGCAATCGTAAAGCCGCCTATTGCGTGAGGTCCGACTCTTGAACGTTCTCAGAAACACCGTTTCCTACCGTGTTCTTTCCGGAGTTGATGGTCTGCTTGAGGGGAGGAAGCAGACTCTTGGCAGTATGCCTGGCCTGCTGCGCCAACACAGCATCCATGATCACCAAAGCAGCCATGGCCTCAACGATAGGCACAGCGCGAGGCACCACGCTGGGGTCGTGTCTGCCCTTGGCGGCGAGAATACCCTCCGAAGCACCGTCGTAAGTAGCAGTAGTCTGCTCCTGACCGATGGTGGCAGCAGGCTTGAAACCGACTCTGAAGTAGATGGGCGCACCGTTGCTAATACCACCCTGGATACCACCAGAGAAGTTGGTCTTGGTGGTGAGCTTGGGGCGGGGAATGCCATTGCGAGCAGCGCCGCTGGCAGCCACGCTAGGGGGGAGCTCGGTGTTCTCGGCAGAGACGAAGGGGTCGTTGTGAATCGAGCCGGGAACCTCGCAGCCTCCGAAACCGGAACCGACCTCGAAGCCCTTGGTCGCGGGAATGCTGAGCATGGCGTGCGCCAGCATGGCCTCAAGCTTGTCGAAAGCAGGCTCGCCCAAGCCGCTGGGAACGTTGCGAATGACGCAGGTGACGGTGCCGCCAATACTATCGTGGTTATCCCTGAACTTGGTGATCAAATCCTCCATGCGCTTGTTGGCCTCGGCATCGGGGCAACGGACGGGCAGGTAGCTGTCGACGGTCTCGCGGGTGATGGAGTTGACGAGCTTGAGGAACTCGGGGTTGGTGCTCGGGCTGGGGTGTTCGGCCGTGGGAGGGAAGAGGTGCTCGGAACCGACCGAGGAAACAAAGGCGACAATCTCGACACCGTAGGCAAGCGTAAGGTACTTTTCGGCGATGGCACCAGCAGCGACGCGGCCAATGGTCTCACGGGCGGAGGAGCGGCCGCCACCCGAGGAGGCCTTGACACCGTATTTCTCGAGGTAGGTCCAGTCGGCGTGGGAAGGGCGGGGGTACATGTCCATAGTCTGGTTACCGTAATCTGGACAGTAGCGACAAGCGTGTTAGCGACAAGCAGAACAAAGAGGATTGTGGTGTAGACTCACCCTTGGGGCGCTGGTCCTCGTTCATAACCAGCATGCCGATTGGTGTTCCAAGAGTGACGCCGAACTCAGTGCCGGACTGGATGATGACTCGGTCCTTCTCGTTTCTCGGCGTGGTAATGGCGCTCTGTCCGGGACGTCTACGGGTCATCTGGGGCTGGATATCGTCCTCGGTGAGCTCCATGCCGGGAGGGACGCCATCGACAATGCAGCCGACCGACTTGCAGTGCGACTCGCCATAGCTGTTGGCTTGTTAACGTTTGATGCCAATTGGCGTTGCAGTGCTTTTGCAGACATACGTCGTGACACGGAAATACTGGCCAAAGGTAGACATGGTTGCGGTGGTTTGATATTTTTTGAGTTAAGGATGCGGAGGGAGGAAGAAGTTCAAGTTTGCCGTGTAAGCCCAGCTACGGAAGAAGGCGTGGTGTGGTGACTCAGACAGGGGTCTTTCCGTTGTTAATAGTCACAGAAAAATAAAAAAGTGGTAAGTCCAAGTAATGTAGGCCAGCAGTCTACACAAACGCTATGTACGCAGTATACGATATGCTACAGCCTTGATTAAAAAGATCAATGCAGAGAGTCAAAGGTTAAGTGTTCTTCCGGAAGCGAGAGTCAGACAATGCGAATCTACCTATCCAAGAAGGAAAAAGAGATGCCCCTCGCACCCCGTCATCGGCTCTCCCGCAAAGAGTCCCCTGGCTGCGCTAAGGATCCAGATCGGAGCACGGGCCACACATTGTGTCTTTAGTCGCCGACACGGAGGGTTTTTTGCTGTCTTCATCCGGAACTGCCAGGGTTAGCAAGGGTTGGGTAAGGCGAAAGCTGATGAAGCCGAAGCTAGAGGTCTACAGACATCTACAGTGGATCAAAAGTCATCCGGGGATGCCTTGATCACTTCTGTTGAGAACTCGTCGTCTTGTCAGTATGGCAACCTCTTTCTGCCTTTTCCAACCTGAGGCCGGCTCTCGCGGAGTGGGATGAGTGAGACTGACGCCAGTCAGTAGACATCAAGACACTCCAAGATGGCCGCCTTGCTCTTGCGAAGCACGACCGGTGGCATCCGTTGCTTGACCACCACCACGACCATCTCGTCCAGTCTTGGAAAACTCCGCCGGTCTTATAGCACAACCATCTGTGGGGAGAACAAAAAGGTCCAGGTCTATCAGTCCACTTCCAATGACCCATACCTGAACCTCTCCATCGAGCATCACCTTCTCCAACATTCACACCCAGACTCCTACGTCCTCTTTCTCTACATCAACGACCCTTGCGTCGTCATCGGTCGTAACCAAAACCCATGGCTTGAAGTCAACTTGCCCGCCTTGCAAGAAGCAGAGGACATCAAACTGGTCCGTCGCCGTTCCGGTGGTGGCACCGTCTTTCATGACCATGGGAATGTGAACTGGAGCGTCATCTGCCCACCTGCTGTCTTCGACCGAGACAGGCATGCCGAGATGGTTGTCCGCGCGCTCAAGGATCTGGGAGTCACCACTGCCAAGGTCAACGAGCGTCACGACATCGTTATTGCCGGTGACGGAAGGGGCAACGGAAAGGATCTCTTCAAGGTCTCTGGGTCTGCCTACAAGCTTACCAGGCTTAGATCGCTTCACCACGGGACATGTTTGCTCAACTCCCCACGGTTGAAGAACATTGGCAAGTTCCTGAGAAGTCCCGGTGAGCCGTACATCAAGGCCAGGGGTGTGGAGAGTGTGAGATCGCCAATTCGGAATGTTGATGTCGACACGGACGAGTTTACCAAGGGCGTTGTGGACGAGTTCCTCGCCATGTACGAAGAACACTTTGGTGAAGACGTAAAAGTAGAACGTGTTGGGGAGGAAGTGAAGGATATGGGCAATATCCGCAAGGGTATGGATGAGTTGACGGTAAGCAAAAGACGCCATAATAGCCCATCCCTCATTGCTGGTGACTTGTACTCATACTCGATAGTCTATTCCTTGGATATACGGCCAAACACCCCAGTTTACCTTTTCTTCACGCCCAACCGAAGATGATCCAAGAGAACGTCCAGCTCTTGGCCTTGACGTACAGTCAGATGTAAGTCTTTTCTTCCTCTTGTCCGCATTCTGCTCGAGCGGTCTCGAAAACACTCCTCGTTGCGATCAAGCTGCTAACACACCATCAGTTCAACATCGAGTTCACTCTCCGCCATGGTGAGATTCAGACTGCCAACATTTCTGGCCTCAAATATGAAGGTCCTGCTATGGACGAGGACCTCTACGACGGAATGGCCAGCCAGGCCCTGGCTAAGGGCTCGGATGACGAAAGTCCAGTAAAACTGTACGAGATCCAGGACTGGGCGACAGTCCTCAAGTCGGCTACCGCCGGGCAGGCATTCAAGGTGTCTGATTCCTCGCTGAGCAGCATTTCTGAGTGGCTGAACAAGGTGTTTCCTGGAAATCACTTCCGATGACCTTGCAGTCAAAGCAAGGAGAGTAACGGAAATACTAGGCTTCATGCTCGCTGTGTTGGAAAGAAACCCACCGTATCCATAGCTGTGCCGTAGTTGCACCAAGGCGTATCTAGCCGGCCATTTGTACAATAGACATGCACGTATCACATAGCATTGGTCTTGTAGTCCCGTGTAAGTGATCAAGGGTTGTATCGAACATCACGCTTAAGGGTTAGGGCTATACATGACATTGAAGCTCCAACGGACCCTTGCAGGCAGTCGTCACTGGCCCACGCTGTACCACCCGATTAGGTACCTCTGAGGCTCCCCGCTCTAACAGCTTCTTCCCCCACTGCCATCATCTCCAAAACAACAGTTTACCGAATGAAAATGCGACCATGGCGTTGACGTGGAGGTCGTTTGACTTCTTTGATGCTACCAAGATCAAGATCGCCGACGACGAAACGCGCGCCCTCTTCGAGAGCAATGACATCTCCAGCGTCTGCTCCGGCTCCGATAGCCTCTTCCTCGGCACCTACGATGGCCACGTTCACATTGTTGGTCTCAGCTGGAAGATAGTCCGGACCTTCAAGGCATACGAGACGGGGCCCATCACCCATATGCGCCAGGTCGAGGGCACCAGTTTGCTAGTCACCGTTGCTGTACGTTTGTTGCGACTTACCTACTCTCCAAGGAAACATGCCCGGCTGACATATGTTCCTGAGGAGTAGGAGGAACCAAGCACGAGCGACTCCATCAACCAACCTATACTCAAGGTCTGGGCCCTCGACAAACCGGTCAAGAAGACAGGCATTCCGACATGCCTAAGCACCGTTGCTATCAACAATGGCAAGAAGCCGTTCCCGATATCCGCCTTTACCGCGACCGAAGACCTGTCCCAGCTAGCTGTTGGCTTTGCGAACGGCGCCGTCACTGTGATCCGAGGCGACTTGATCCACGATCTGGGCACGAAGCAGCGCATAATCTACGAGTCGGATGAGCCCATCACGGGCGTCGAACTGCGCGTTGACGCGAACATCACGACCTTGTTCATCGCTACTACATCGAGGATCCTGAAGCTGGCAATTTCGGGCAAGGGCCATGGCCAGCCGCCCCGGACGGTCGAGGACTCTGGCTGTGGTGTGGGATGCATGTCGGTCGACAAGGAGACCGGAGATATCGTGGTTGGCCGGGACGATGCGATATACTATTACACGCTAGACGGAAGAGGGCCACCCATCGCATACGAAGGGCCCAAGAAGTTGGTCTCGGTGTACCAGGACTATATCGCTCTTGTTTCTCCGCCCACTAATACTGGGGAGTCGGACACTATGCGACGGCGGTTCTGGGGTGCCACAGCCGACAGCATCTTCACATTTACGCTCATACATCCGGATCTCAAGATCATTGCCCACAACGAATCTGTTCTGTCGGATGTCAAGCACATCGTTCAGATATGGGGTGACTTGTTTACCATTACGCAGGAAGGACAGGTGGGTTTTTACTGGTGTCCCTGTTATTGATCAAGACTGACACATCAAAGGTATTCCGCTATCACGAGAAATCACTACAGCAGAGACTCGACATGCTCTACCAACGAAACCTCTATACCCTTGCCGTTGAGCTGGCTCAGAAATCCGGCGTGGACGCACATCAGCAATGTATTATCTTCCGAAAATACGGCGACTACCTTTACCAGAAGGGAAACTACGACGAGGCTATGACCCAGTACATCAAGGCCATTGATACCACCGAGCCGTCTCAAGTGATCAGAAAGTTCCTGGACACACAGAGGATACACAACCTCATCGAGTATCTTGAGGAGCTTCATGAGCGTGGCAAAGCGACGTCGGATCATACCACGTTGCTGCTGAACTGCTATGCCAAGCTCAAGGACGTGGACAAGCTGGAGAAGTTCATCAAGTCCCCCGGAGACCTCAAGTTCGATCTGGACACGGCCATCTCCATGTGCAGGCAAGGAGGCTACTACGATCAAGCTGCATATCTCGCCAAGAAGCATGGCGAGAACGATCTTGTTGTTGACATCCTTATTGAGGATTCCAAGGCCTTTGACGATGCGCTTGACTTTATTTGGCATTTGGATCCAGACACGGTAAGCATATCTGATACAGTCCTATGAAACTATGGTGATGTGAAAGCTGACACGACATAGGCCTACTCTTGTCTCATGAAGTACGCCCGCGTGCTTATTGAGCATTGCTCGATGGACGCAACTCGTCTATTTGTCGACTATTATACCAGCAAATATAAACCAAGGGTTGACCCTCCTGTTGCGGCCAATGACGCTCCTGTCACGAACAACGGAGGAGGCTTTGTAACCGGAGCTGCAAACGCTGTCCAGAACCTCAGCAACCTCCTGCCACTACCATACATGAACCCATTAGCTGTAGCATCAAACAGCCAGGCGGCAGCCAAGCCAACCGTCAGTGATGCCGAGGTGGTCAAGCCAGAAGTACTGGCAACACCCAAATATACACCTCCCCGTCCTCGGACGGCCTTCTCTTCCTTCATCGACCATCCGGACGAGTTCATCATCTTCCTGGAAGCCCTTCTCAAAGAAGGCACCAACTCCTTGTCAGAAGCCGACAAGATTGACATCCACACCACCCTCTTCGAGATGTACCTCCACAAAGCCAACGAGAAGCCGGGCGACGACCAACACCGGGAAGAATGGGAATCCAAAGCCAAGTCCCTCATCATCTCCTCCCCCTCCAAAGACACTGCCACCACAGCACCACCACCCACAACCCCCGGCGGGGCCCTCCCCAAAATCGAAAACTCCAACGTCCTCCTCCTCTCCCACCTTGCCTCCTTCCGCACCGGCACCGTCCTAATGCAAGAACAATCCAACCTCCTCTTCGACATCTTCCGCTCCTATACCTCCGCGCGCGACACCAAAGGCGCCATCCGGGCCCTCCGCAAATACGGCCCTTCCGAGCCCCAACTCTACCCCCTCGCCCTCTCCTACCTGACCTCCTCGCCCACCATCCTCTCCGAAGCCGGCGAAGCCGAGCTCTCTGCCATCCTGGAAAAGATCGACCGCGACGGTCTCATGGCCCCCCTCCAAGTAGTCCAGACGCTGAGCAAGCACGGGGTGGCGACGATGGGGATGTTGAAACCGTACTTGCAGGGGAGGATAGAGAGGGAGAGAAAGGAGATTAAGGAGAATAGAAGGGATGTCGAAGCCTTCCGGAAGGAGACGGAGCAGAGAAGGCAGGAACTGGAGGAGTTGGAGACTAAGCCGCAGGTTTTTCAGGCGACGAGGTGCGGGGTTTGTGGAGGGGGACTGGAGAGGGAGTTGCCGGTTGTGCACTTTTTGTGTAGACATAGTTTCCATGGGAGGTGTTTGAGGGGGGTTGCGGGGGTTAATGTTGACGTTAGGGGAGGAGGTGGCAGAGAGGCAGAGGCAGCAGAGGGAGGTGAGTGCCCGTTATGTGCTAAGGATAATGCGACGATTAGGGCGTTGAAGAAGAGTCAGGAGGAGAATGCGGAGAGGCATGAGTTGTTTAGGGATGATTTGGAGAGGAGCGAGGATCGGTTCAAGACGGTTGCGCAGTGGTTTGGGAGGGGGGTGATGAGTGTGCCGAATGTTGAGTAAAGGGGGTGGATGGGGTTATGAACAACAACAGGTTTATGATGATGAACTGGTTTTATTTAGCAAGTCTAGTACGTAGCCCAAAGCATGAAGGAGTTTTGGTTAGGTTTCAATGAATCAAGTTATTTGCCATGGTTCAAGAGGTTGTTGTACCCCTTTTCTTTCAACTAACCATATGATATATATCATTCAAGGTACCTGATTCTTCGTTTTTACAAAGTGTTAAGTAATATCGCACAACAATCTTGTCTCCTTCATACCTCTATATATCAGTCCCGAAGCAGTGTAACTTCTTTCTCACTTCCTCGACGCTTTTGGTCTTCAACCACAACCTTAACAGTATAACACTAGTCCGTCCGTCTCTTAATCCTTCCTTCTTAACCCGATTATTTCAGCCTGCCTACTTGTAACCCATTTCTCTCTCTTCTCTCCCTACCTATATATACCTCATCAAACTTTTTCTCGACTCCGCCACCTAACTCTCATCAACCCCTATCACCTCCCCTCCCCTCACTAAAGTCATCCATCCTAACCATCTTCCTCCCCCCTCCCCCTTTCCCAACAAACACCCATCTCCTAGAATTTTTTTTTTCTTKTCCCCCTCTTCTGTTCACACCTTTTGCAAAACCTCAAAGGCCTACTTACACTAGTCTTCCAGAACTACTACTAACCATGTCCCAAACCCCAACCGCCCTCTCCAACCCCCCCACGACCCCCTCAAAAACCGCCCACACCGCATCCCTCCCCCCTCCAACGGGCACCCACCTCGCCTTCCGGCCCGTCTTCTGATAATACTCTCTAATCTCCCTCTTGCGCTTCTCCATGATCTCCTGTCTGCGCTTCTCCGCCTCCTCAGCTAGCGCCTCGATTCGCTGGCGCGAGCGGACGAGGCAGTCGGCTAGGTAGGCTAGTTCTTGTTGCTTTTCTTCTGGACTGTTGTTGTTGTTGCTGTTGTCTGTAGACGAAGAAGTGGTGGAGTTAAACACAGTCCAGAATTGTTTGAGAAACTCGGCCGTCGTCGCGCAGGTTAGCGTAGCGCGGTGGGCCAAGTCCGTCGGCAACGACATTGGTCGTTCTTCGGAAGCATTAGTGTGCGAGCCGTGCGTGGTTAGATGCGAACGAGCGGATTTCATGGCCTCGAGGATTTGGGTTTGGGCGAATCTTAGCGAGGCGCGGGAGCCGACGTGTTGGGGTTTGGGTCCGTTCTTCGAATCGAGGGTGCTTTCGTCTTCGGAGTCAGGATCGACGCCGATGGACCGGTGCAGATCTATCCCGCCGCGTCCGTCCGAGTCGAGAGTGTCCATGTCCGCTTGCACTTCGAACAAAACGTCCGAGGGGGCTTGGGCCGCGTACAGGCGCGCGTCGGCGGCTTCTTGGTCGGTGAGTGACGGCTGGTTGCCCGTGAAGAAGGTGGAGGTGTCCTTGACGGAGAGCCGAATCAGCTGCGCCTCGGTGTCGCCGCGGAGGTCTTGCAGGGCGAGTTGCTTGGACAGAGCGTCGGCGATGCCGTCTTTGGAGTAGGAGGCGGCGGACGGGTCGACGTCTGTGGGGGCGACGTTGGCCATGATTTTCTCGGAGAGGGAGTTGAGCGTTTTGATGATGGGGATGTTGGCGCGCGGACGCATCTCGACGTCTTTGAGGTTGCCACTCCTAAAGCCGCCTTGGTTCTCTTCGTTGCCTTCGATGTTGATGATGGGCGGTACGCTTGTGGCTGTAATTTTGGCTGGGACGGTTATGGTGTTGTCGGCTTCGAGATACTTGTCGAAGAGGGGGTCGGTGTTGTCATTGTCGGTGATGCGCTCGCCGCGCAGCTTCTTGGACAGACGACTGAGGAAGAAGCGGGACCAGAACTCGGACTCTGTGAGCTTGGGGACGTTCTCGTTGTAGATCCGCTTGACCAGTGGGTGTTGTTGGAAGATGAGCTGGACTTGCTCGTGGTTGATGTTCAACTTGAGCTCGCCATTCTCGGTTCGTGGCTTGATGGTCGATAGGACATTGTATGAGCCCTTCTTTTGGTTCAACTCGATGGCATAGGCACGTAGCAGGCTGATGCGGGTGGCCCAGAACTGATTGTTGAAGGAGGCATCCGATAAAGAATCTGGCTTGGACGACTTTGCGTCGTTATATATCTGAGCCAGCGCCTTGTCCTTCTTCATGAGGGACTGCTGAAGTTCTACATCGGCCTTTAGCATATCGTCTTCGAACCAGCGGAACGGCAAATGCTTCGAGTTCACGGCACTGGCCATGGCCATGGCAGCAGAGGCGCCGGCGCCGTTAGGGCCAGCCTTGGCCGGCTTGGGTAGAGAAGGGTCATCGCCACGTAGCTCAGCAATGATCTGAGAGAGAATATCCTTGATGGCATCGGCCTCATCCCTGGCTTCGGTGGGATGTGTGAACTGAAAGGAATAGGCAGCCGGCTCAGCGCCGGGGGCCTTGGGCTTCTCGACGACTCTTAAGACGACCTTAGGATTAGTCTTGGCGGTCTGTTGGAGGTTTGTGATGTTGGATACGGAAAGTGAGATGACGGGTGGGCCAGTGCCCGGTAAGGGGCTCCATATCAGGGCTGTCTTGTCTTTTGTTAATGTGATGATGCCTTCTCTCTTTTTGAAAGAGGCCCGTCCCTGGGGAATCTCAATCGGGGCCATGTTGGCTAGTTGCCTGTGGAGGTACGGATCCGACAGTCCTCCCTATCCGCCCTTGGGATATTTCCAGTTCTTTATCTTATCTCTTGTACGAGTCCCGTGTCTTATAAAGATGGATCAGCCTCGCGATCTTCCTTGACAAGGATGTATTAATGCGATATGTTACAGCGTGCTCGTGTACTACGCCTTACTGATATCGGAGAGAGAGTCGTCAAACAGACGATGGACGTGGTGATGCAGTGTAGTAATGCCAAGCATATCCAATCCAGGTCCCGTCAGTCTTGAATCCGGGGTGAGGCGTTGGCCGTTGCGGATATTGTTGCTGGATGGTGAGTGGTGAGTTTAATGCGTGGCAGGCAGGCGGCAGCTGAGGCTACCTAGGCTGCAGTGGAGCACTAACAATTTCCACGGTCGCCCTGTCAAAGGCTCGAAGACTTCAGCTCGGGAGGCTTTGGACCGACTGACAGTGTCACGGCAGCTGCCAGGTCGGATCTTTGGCGAGCTCTGGGCAACGAAGTGCTGGGAAATGCCAAGGATCTGAAACCAGCGCGACAACCAATGGGAGTTGGCAGGTTTGACACAGTGACGTGCAGTCGATGCTGCAACTGGTTCAAGAAATCGGATAATAAAAAGACAGTGGCAGCTGACGATGCAGGATTTTAGGTTTGGTCATAAAAGTCATTTCGACAAGACTCGAGACGAGATGGAAACGAATCCAGACTCTATTCGCTTGTCTCTTCTTCTTTAGACAATGACCTCTAAAAAGTCACAGGGCACAAGTCACAAGGCGGTCAGTGTAAGTTCGATACAAGAAAGCCTCGAAAAGCTGGTTCAAAGATGGAACTGAACCGAAAACGTTACCGTACATTTCCACGTCTCACAGCTCTTCCCCACCTTCCACGGTAACATTACTCATGTTTCTTGTTGCAGACGGGAACCGTGTTCTCCGGGGGAAAGGGAGCCTTCACCTCAGTTGACGGGAAGTGCGGGAGCCAATGCGTAATGGAATAATTACAGTAGCACTGACAACCGCCTCTCGAGACTGACCGTAACTTCCACCTCAGTTTGTTGATGACTTGTCATGGAAACACAGCTCCTCCCTGAACCACAAAAACTCCACGACTTCCGGTTGCTCTTGCCGTCAACGTGGTCACCGCTCGAACCGTGAATCCCGTCTTGACTTTTGGAGAAACAACAAGAGGGAATTCGAGTAGTTGATGGATACCTCTTCGTGACTTCCGTCGTGTATGTACCTAGCTGAGGTGGGATAAATTTGCGGCTATACCGAGAGACTTTGAGTCTTGCGCTTGTTCCCAGTGCGAGAACTCGGCAAGCTCGCCCCGTTCGCCGGCTCCACCATGATACAGCGACGGGCCAAGAGAAGCATCCACGGGGCATTTGCGCATTTCTAGCGGTGCAACGGCGGGAGCCAAGGGGGAGCCTCAGCAGGTGCCGTCATCGTCCTCGGCAGAGCCGTGCAGCTCCCCTGATGCTCACTGTACGAGCTACCTCTACAGTACTTCTCCCGTCAGACAGCGGGCATCGATGCACAGCACTGCACTCGCTCTTTGCAGTGGACGGAGCAACTCGACGCAGTGAGGCCCTTTTTTTCCGCCTCTCCTTCCCGCCCCTTCCCCCGACACCAATCAACATCAATAAAACACCAACGTCTGTCCTCCCCCTCCCCCAAATCCCGATCCTCTCGTCTTCTCTCCCCATCCCCCCTCAGAGTCGACGACGACGACGACCGAGAACCTAGACTTACTCCGCCGCTCCTTTTGCCTTTTGCGCAGACCCATCTCCCCTCTTCCAGATTGAGCTTAAATTGTGCTTTCGGTTTCTGCGTCCTAATACCCTCACCTTACAACAGCCACCCATCATGTTGCGCGGTTCTATCCGGGCCCTGCAGACCGCAGGTGCCTCAAAACGATGCTATTCCCAGGTCTCCCAGACCACCCGGGCCACCCTCAAGCCCCAAGTCGGCCGCCGTCCCATGGCCGTCTCCCAGCAGAGGCGCCATGAGAGCGCCCTCCACAGCCCTCCCGACCCCAACGACAACTTCCTCACGGGCAGCACCGCCAACTATATCGACGAGATGTACCTCCAGTGGAAGCAGGACCCCAAGAGCGTCCACGTCTCGTGGCAGGTCTACTTCAAGAACATGGAGAACGGCAACATGCCCATCTCCCAGGCCTTCCAGCCTCCTCCCAGCCTGGTTCCCGGTGCCGCCAACGTGGTGCCTGGTCTCGCTGCCGGCGCCGGCGCCGGCGTTGGCATTGGCGAGGGTGCGAATGTCACCAACCACCTCAAGGTTCAGCTCCTCGTCCGCGCCTACCAGGCCCGTGGTCACCACAAGGCCAACATTGACCCTCTGGGCATCCGCAACACCCCTGCCTCCAAGGGCTTCGGCAACATCAAGCCCAAGGAGCTCACCCCCGAATACTACGGCTTCACTGAGAAGGACCTCGACACCGAGTACAGCCTCGGCCCCGGCATCCTCCCCCGTTTCGCCCGCGATGGCCGCGAGAAGATGACCCTCCGCGAGATCATCGACGCCTGCGAGAAGATCTACTGCGGCTCCTATGGTGTCGAGTTCATCCACATCCCCGACAGGGAAAAGTGCGACTGGCTCCGTGAGCGTCTCGAGATCCCCCAGCCCTTCAAGTACTCGATCGATGAGAAGCGCCGCATTCTCGACCGCCTCATCTGGTCCTCCAGCTTCGAGTCCTTCCTCGCCACCAAGTACCCCAACGACAAGCGTTTCGGTCTTGAGGGTTGCGAGACCCTTGTTCCTGGTATGAAGGCCCTCATCGACCGCTCCGTTGACTACGGCGTCAAGGATATCGTCATTGGCATGCCCCATCGTGGCCGTCTCAACGTCCTCTCCAACGTTGTCCGCAAGCCCAACGAGGCTATCTTTTCCGAATTCGCCGGTATGGCCGGTAGCGATGAGGAGGGCTCCGGTGACGTCAAGTACCACTTGGGTATGAACTTCGAGCGCCCTACCCCCTCCGGCAAGCGCGTCCAGCTCTCCCTCGTTGCCAACCCCTCCCATCTCGAGGCTGAGGACCCCGTCGTCCTCGGCAAGGTCCGCGCCATCCAGCACTACAACAAAGACGAGAGTGACCACAACAGCGCCATGGGTGTCCTCCTCCACGGTGATGCCGCCATCGCTGGTCAGGGTATCGTCTACGAGTGCTTGGGCTTCCACTCTCTCCCCGCCTTCTCTACCGGCGGTACCATCCACTTGGTTGTCAACAACCAGATCGGTTTCACCACTGACCCCCGTTTCGCCCGCTCCACTGCCTACTGCACGGATATCGCCAAGGCCATTGACGCCCCTGTCTTCCACGTCAACGCTGACGATGTCGAGGCTGTCAACTTTGTCTGCCAGCTTGCTGCTGACTGGCGTGCCGAGTTCAAGCAGGATGTTATCATCGATCTTGTTTGCTACCGCAAGCACGGCCACAACGAGACCGACCAGCCTGCCTTCACCCAGCCCCTCATGTACAAGCGCATCGAGGCCAAGAACCCTCAGATCGACATCTACGTTGACCAGCTCCTCAAGGAGGGAACCTTCACCAAGGAGGACGTCGAGGAGCACAAGCAGTGGGTCTGGGGCATGCTCGAGGAGAGCTTCTCCAAGTCCAAGGACTACCAGCCCACTTCCAAGGAGTGGACCACCAGCGCCTGGAACGGCTTCAAGAGCCCCAAGGAGCTTGCTGCCGAGGTTCTCTCCCACATGCCTACTGCGGTTGATAAGCCGACCCTTGAGCACATTGGTGTCGCCATTGGCAGCACTCCCGAGGGCTTCCATGCCCATCGCAACCTGAAGCGTATCCTTACCAACCGCACCAAGTCCGTTGTTGAGGGCAAGGGCATCGACTGGGCTACTGCTGAGGCTCTTGCCTTTGGTACCCTCGTCAAGGAGGGCCACCACGTCCGTATCACCGGTCAGGATGTCGAGCGTGGTACCTTTTCTCAGCGCCACGCCGTCTTCCACGACCAGGAGACTGAGGACACCTACATTCCTCTCCAGCATATCAGCGAGGACCAGGCGCCGTTCGTCATCTCCAACTCTTCCCTCTCCGAGTATGGTATCCTCGGTTTCGAGTACGGTTACTCTCTCCAGGACCCCAACGGCTTCAACATGTGGGAGGCCCAGTTCGGTGATTTCGTCAACACTGCTCAGGTCATCATCGATCAGTTCCTCGCCTCTGGTGAGAGCAAGTGGATGCAGCGTTCCGGCCTTGTCCTGTCTCTCCCCCACGGTTATGACGGCCAGGGTCCCGAGCACTCTTCTTCTCGTATCGAGCGTTTCCTCCAGCTTTGCAACGAGGATCCCCGCATCTACCCCTCCCCCGAGAAGCTTGAGCGTCAGCACCAGGACTGCAACTTGCAGATTGCCTACATGACCTCTCCTGCTAACCTCTTCCACATCCTCCGTCGCCAGCTGAAGAGGCAGTTCCGCAAGCGTAAGTTTCCGTGCCTGAAACAGCATGTATCTCGTCAAAATGCTAACTTTGTCACCTAGCCCTCGTTATCTTCTTCTCCAAGTCCCTCTTGCGTCACCCCGTCGCTCGTTCCGACATCGAGGAGTTCACTGACGACGCTCACTTCCGCTGGATCCTCCCCGACCCTGCTCACCAGACTGGTGAGATCAAGGCCCCCGAGGAGATTGAGCGTGTCATTCTCTGCACTGGTCAGGTCTATGCCGCTCTCCTCAAGCACCGCCAGGACAACAAGATCAACAACGTCGCCTTCACTCGTATCGAGCAGCTCCACCCCTTCCCTTGGGAGCAGCTCCGTGAGAACCTCGACCAGTACCCCAACGCCAAGACCATCGTCTGGGCCCAGGAGGAGCCCCTCAACGCTGGTGCCTGGTCTTACACTCAGCCTCGCCTTGAGACCCTTCTCAACCACACCAAGAACCATGACCGCAAGCACGTCATGTACGCTGGTCGTGCTCCTAGCGCTTCTGTCGCTACTGGCAAGAAGTCTTCTCACCTCAAGGAGGAGAAGGAGCTTGTCGAGATGGCTTTCTCTGTTACCCAGAGCAAGCTCAAGGGCGAGTAAAGGGTGTGCCAGAAGAGATAGCGATGATGAAGAAAGCAAAGCAAAAAGGAAGCAGCAAAAGTCAAACAACCACCAGCACGGCGGAGACCTAGGTCTGTGTATTATGTATGCGCGTGCATGAGGACGGGATTTCGGGGCGGATAGAAAGTATTCATTGGTTTTGGGATGGGAAGGTGTTATTCTTTTTTCTTCTTCCTCTTCCCTTTACTGACGAATACTACATGGTGTTTTTCTCTTGTTCATAATTGTATCTGTATTCGGTTCCTGTTCACTGCATACCTGGGTTGTTGGGTTTTTGGAAATAATGAATGGATGTGATACCAAATATTTACTCTCCTTGCACAAACAATACATTCATTCGATGATTGTTCATACTTAATCGCATTCTCCAGCTTCGATCTCAAGTGACATGCTTTGTTTACTTTCACTCCAAAGGGGTCAACAAGGGGGTAGCACGGTCCGGTAACCCCGGAGATCATCCTCACCTTCCTTTCCGCAGATCGATGGACCTGACAAGATGTCGAAAACGTTCACATATCTTCCTGCCCAACTGCTACCTCCATCTACCTACAATTACCCTATCTCAACAACCTGGTGCGACTGATAAGGCCGCTATATTGAAGTTCCACTTGCACTGCACTGATACCCGATAACGGGGTAGCAACCGTAGGGCGGAGCGGGCAGGGCAAGCTTCCCTTTGGCACCTGGGACCTCGAACGCTCGTGTAACTTACAATACGTACGAACATACGGTAACGCTCAGTATCGTCAATCCCGTCCCCAACACTCCCCCAACACAATGAATTTGGCACAGAATCGCGGTGGAAGTGGCAGCGGTGGCAGAATTGAGGGGTTCAAACCCCGATCTTGTGGAGACTGGAAACTCAGCTTCACCATCGCGCAGCCGCAACGAGGTCGAGCGAGCGAGGGTTACCCGGTGGTTCCGAAAGACCCAGCCGGCTCGGCTCTTCGGTGATGTCGGGGATTGTCTTGTTTACTCCGCTCGGTACTCCGCCAAGTCCGTTTCGACGCTTTCGCTCGCTTGTTTTGTTTTGATCCGGGCGCCCGAGCGCGCCCGCCAACAACAATGGCGGATAACGGAATAGCGCAACGGGTACTAGTGTCGACGGTAATAACGAAGCTTGTACCAGGAGGGGAGCTACGTACATAGTAGTAACAGATCCCAAGGGCTGTACATATGTAGAAAAACTGATGGGGCATGCAGGATGGAAAGATGGCGATTGGTTATAAATCGCTGGTCAACACAAGGTAAGGTCGAAAGGATGATTGATTGATGGCTTCAGAACTTACAGGAGCAAGAACAAAAAAAAAGCATACAGTACAAGGCGAGTAGTGAGCAATGTACCTAGCTACACCGTATTCAAATACGGTGTGCTTGCTCTCAAGAAGTCAAGCCACATCGAAGAGCTCTTGGTAGAGCTTTGGAACTGGTGACTCTGGAAGACGGCGTCGGTCGGGCAACAACTAAAAACATTGGAAATTTGGACCTGAAAACTGGATTTAAATGGCCGTCGTCACTCCTCCGTCTCCGCGATGAATTCACGTCGTTCCAACATCTATCTATCTGTAAATCCAATATCCTCCCTCGGTCAACAATGGGGTTGATTGATTGGGCTTTGTGTCTAAGGTACCTACAATGAGCAGCGATATTTCAGGTAACTTTGTTGCTAGAATACTACTACCTGTAAGTACCTATGAAACATTTAAAACATCCGTCTGCTTAGGTACTTAACGTAAATCCAACCACTACACCAACAAGGCACAAAGACATCGACAACAGACGTGAAAGTACCTTCACAGTGTGCAGTCGAGCAATTGCTAGGGAGGAGTTCGTTTTCGGTAGCTCGGAATGTAATGGGGTCTTAACCTCAGTCTTCAGAAATAGCAACATGGAGATTCTGACAGGCTCGAGGCGTGCTTTTCCTGACGACCCGAAACCAGATCTTTGTCTGTACCATGTATCCGGATACTGTATTGTATTCTCAATGTGGCCGAATACGGATTGGGCGTAAGTGGTTGTTCGGGATCCCGGCCGGATGGATACAGGGAGGTTGTAGGTTGGAGGGAATGAGGCTCTTAAGAAGACATGTGAAGGTCATGTCATGGGTACCTCTAGGTATGTCGTATGTATCTTGGTCACTTCTCCATCAACGACTCGATATGGAAAGGCATTGTGAAAAGTCCTATACCGTTTTTTATATAGGGGTATCATAACGCCAACCAAACAACCATGATAGATTGCCTATTGCTTTTATCCGTAGACTGACTGGCCCTTCCACTATCAACTCAACGCCAGACAACCATCCGCAACGTCCCTTCTCGCTCATTGTATCCTAACCTGCCAAGGCCTAACAACACCATCATCACCCGTCGTGACCAACATCTCCTCCTCGCCCTTGCGTTCCGAGCCCGCATCGTACCTCTTGCACCAAGTGATATGGTTGATCTCGAACGGTCCATGAGCGCTCTTGACGGTAGTGAGAACCTTCCAACCACCAGCAGTAGTTGTTGTTGGCGCGTCGCCGTTCGTCTGCTCCTCCTCGGTCTTCTCTGGCGTGGTGGTGGTGGTGGTGTTGGTGTTAGCAGTCTCCTGATACAGCGCCAAAACACCATCACTTCCCACGCTGGCCAGCAATCCCGTCTCCGTGCTCCACGCCACCGAGTAAATATCGCCCTTGTGCACCTTGGGCAAAACAGCCGTGCACTCCCACTCCTCCTTGAGGGATCGGCGCATGGTATTCGGCACCCCGAATCCCCAGGGGTTGTTACCACTTCCAGCAGCCCCCTCCTCATGTTCCTCCTCTTCCGGCTCCTTCAGACTCCAAACCCTAACCACCTCATCCGCGCCCCACGACAACAACCTCGGGAACTTGTCGTTCTCTCTCTGCCTGCCCTCCCACGCCACTCCCCACACCGTACCCTCGTGCCCTTCCAGAACCGCAACGCACACCCACTCGCCATCTCCATCCTCCCTCCACAGCCGCACCGTGTTATCGTAGCTAGCGCTCGCCAAAACATCATCCCCGTACCTTTTCGGCGGCGCGTACTTGCCTTTGCGGCCGGGGACGTCAGGACACCAGGCCACGGCTTTGACGTCGCCGTCGTGCTCTTGTAGTACGGCTACCGTCTCCCATTCGTCTTCGTCTTCGTCTTCTTCTTCCTCTTCAGAAGAAGGGTTAGGATTCCCCACGTCCTCCCAGATCCATACGCTTTTGTCTCTAGAGCAGGTGGCGAGGTACTGGCCCGAGGGGGAGTAATTGACGCTCTTGACTTCGTTCTCGTGACCCTCCAACACCAGCGTCAGTTCCCATTCATCCTCCTCCTCCTCCTCCTCCTCCTCCTCCTCCTCTTCTTTATTATCCTGTCCAGATTGCATCCTGATCTCCCTCTCCAACCTCTCCTCCCGTCTCCCCTGATCCCAAGTCCACACCCCAGCCGTGGTATCAAAGCTGCCGGTAACCAACCGCAGCCTCTTTGTTTCTTTAGAAACCTTGCCGCGGGGAGGTTGCCAAGCCGCCGAGCGCACGGAGCGGGTGTGTCCCCCCGTCAGGACGGAGTGTTTGGAGAGCGTGGAGAGCGAGAAGACGGTGACGGAGTGAGCGTGGCAGGTGGCGATAAGCGGGAGGGAGGGGTGCGGGATGGAGGCCCAGGCGCGTTGGTAGAGGTCGGGAGAGAAGGGTGGGAGGGGGGTGATTTCGGCGGTTGTGGCCGCGGTGGCCGCGGTAGGCGTCGCAGTTGGGGTTTCGGTCGCCATTGCGAGGAATTGTAGGCTCGAGCGGCTTGATTTGGTTTGGTTTGAGTGGTTGTAGTGGTAGGTTGGCTCGTAGGCTCGTAGGGAGGAGCGCGACGCTCGACGACGACGTGAGAGTTTCGAATTGGCTTTGACTCCCGATCGAGGACAGGAGAAAGAGTGGCGAGTAATAGGTTGTGCGGAATAACTCGGTCGCGATAGGGACGGGAGTGTTGGAGAAATAACTGGCTAGTCAATTGGGCCGTGAATGGCATCAACACCCTCGGATGACAGAGCAGGGACAAGAGGGTCACGATAGCGGAGCTCTGATTGACTGCTTCGAGGTTGAAGTCTCCACTCGGCCATTCGAGTCTCAACTTTTCTTCCCCCGATAAGCGCTTATCAGTCCTCCGATAGCGCGGTCCTACCCTATGATGCAATCAGGGGAAGACGACAAAGTCGCTGAGGTTGATGACAACGACAACAGCAGCTTTGTGTGATATTGTCTCGTTGTCCTTCAATTACCATTCTGCTCATATGCCATTGATATACTATATCCATCGAATGCGTATGTACTGTGTCCCAACCATTCTGTACTCCCGGCTGGCATCATGCCTCCTCACCCCGTCGCGAGACGGTACCGTAGACCGTTAACCCCCTCCAAACCAACGCCTTAGAGCAAAGGGAAAGTAAATAGCAACCCAGGCCATACCTATGCACCACTCTGTCCCGCCTCCCTCATCCTTTCAACCCCTCCTTCTACCGGTCCCTGTCCAAGCCCCTTCTGTTCCTCCTCCGCCATCATCCTCTCTAGCTCTAGCCTACCGTCCTTACCCCAGTAGCCGGCCTTCTCCGTCCCCTTGACACAACCCTCTGTGATGAGCACATATGGCATGGGCGCATCGTACATGGGCTCTGCCAGCACGCGCTCCATCTCCATCTTTAACCCTCGGGCGCCTGTTTCGTTCTTGGCCGCTCTTTCGGCAATGGCATACAGCGCCTTGCGAGTGAAGTACAGCTTGCTGGGGTACGTCTCGAAGAGGGCTGTGTACTGCGCTACCAGGCTGTTACGCGGTTCCGTGAGGATGCGGTAGAGCTCGTCAAGAGAGAGAGGACTTAGAGCGCAGATGTTATGAAGACGGCCGATGAGTTCGGGGATAAAACCAAAGGCCTGGAGATCGGCCGGTGAGGCTAGATCAAGCGGAGTGAAGCCACTACCGCCCGAAGAAGCCAGGCTTCCGCCTGACAGGTCTACCGGCATCGTCGGAGGCTGGTGCGGTAGATGGCTGTACAGCTCGGGAGGAAGAATCTCTTGACTGCCGGACATGGAAGAGCCACGCTGGTTTCTGACTTGAGCGCCGAAGCCTATCGATGGCTTTGCGACCCGCCTAAGGACAGTCTTGTCAAGCCCGACAAAGGCACCGCAAAAGACAAACAGAATGTTGCTGGTGTCCACAATGTACTGTTCAACCTTGCCAGGAGTAGCAGACGGCGTGGTGCTAGCTGGTCCGTAGCCGGGTGTCGAGATGTTGAGGTTGGGAGGCGGCGGCGGTCGTGACGACCGATGATCCTTAACATTGACGGTGACCTTGGTACCCTCGACAAGCTTCAAGAGAGCCTGCTGGACACCCTCACCGCCAACATCTCTCCCGTTGACAGTTTCCCGTCTTGCGATCTTGTCAAACTCGTCCAACACGACTATTCCATGTTCGGCGGCCTTGACGTCGTAGTTGGCTTCTATGAGGAGACGTTCGATGCATGCTTCCACGTCTTGTCCGATATAGCCGGCCTGTGTGAACGAGTTACAATCGCTTATCGTAAAGGGCACGTTGAGCTTCTTGCTCAGGGTTCTAGTACATGGCAGATAAGCATGCGACATAAGCACAAAGAAAGGGAGAGTCCCGCTCACTCTAGGATATACGTCTTGCCCACACCAGTTGGTCCTATCAGCAAGAGGTTGCTCTTGTCAATCTTTACGCGCTGAGGAGCATTGGGGTCCTCGGGGATGTAAAAGTCATCAATAGAGGGCGTCTCAAAGTGGTCCTCATCACGGTGTGTCCCCAGGACGGACTCGTGGTGGCCCGGAAACTCGTCTTCAAGTATGCGCTTATCAGCCCATTGCCGCCGCGGTTTCGGGGGAGGGTCAAGCCAGGGTTCAACAAATGACCGTCGCCCACCTTCGACAGGATGTATGTCCCTGCTGCTGCTGCTGCTACCACTGTAGCCTTCGCGATCTTGCAGATCTCTGTCTCTATTATCTCGAGCATATCTTTGTCGCTGCAACTTTTCACGCTGGCGCTGGTCCTGGATTTCGTGATGTTGACGACGGCGAATATTCTGGTAATGGTTGAAGATGACGGAACATATTGTCTTCTTTGCGCGATCCTGTCCGACCACGTAATCGTCTACGCGCCGCTTCAGATCGCGCGGGTAGAATTGGGGGACGCCAAAGCTGGCCTTGTTGGAGAATATCGGGCCTCGGCCATTCTCGTTGTTCGGGTCATAGCTCGAGGTAAAGCCCTGATTGTTGAAGGATTGGGAGCGACGGGGAGAAAGGGAAAGGCGGGACGAATAGGATATGTATCGCAGCCGGGCGAGATGCTGCGATGCGAGGGTTCTTGCGGCGAACATTGGGACAGCGACGGACGAGGCACGGCGAACGGCCCTTGGTAGGACCAGCATTATAAGGCCGGAACGGCAGGCATGCCCAGGTTCGTCACGGTCGAGGGCAGATTGATGGAACGGGAGGTGTCAACGGGAGGTGGCAGTTCGGGGACGTGGTGGAGGGTCGAGGAGCGGGATCGGAATCGGAATCGGTCTGCCGGTTGCGAAGGGGTTGCGACAATAGCAAGTGAACAAGGGGCGCTTTCAATTACAGACAATGCATCATCACAAGGTCTGGTTATGGTATTTGCGATCCAATTAGGACAGAGAATAGAGACGGAGAGTCGTCGCGACGCCAATCACGTCCAAGCAAAGGGAGAGAGGTACGTGTGTTGAGGTGTAGGAACTAAGAGATATGACTCGGCTGGCCGCAAGGGTGCTCACCTCCAGAGTGCACGGGCAGGCAATGAGAGCACACTGATGATGCGGATGCGGAGGTTCGTTGGAGATGCGGGGGAGCCAGAGATGCTCGGGGCGGGGATGCCCACTCGGGGTGCCTGCACTGACAAGCAGCTGCCACCACAGCTGGGCCGGCAAATGGTTGGAGCCTGGAACTTTGGTGGCTTGCTGAGCTGACCAGGATCTGCCTTGCAGTGTCAGACTGCTGTCAGGCCGTTGACTGGCAGCAAGAACCCGAAATGGAAAGGGGAGCACGGCAGCTTCCCCTCCTCTCGCCGACCTCTGAGCCCCGCCAGTTGCCCCTCCGCCCCCGCCCTCCATGCAGCGAAAGAAGCTCCACCTGAAGAGCTCCAGTTCGCCAGCTTTTGATAAACGCCCAGAAGCCCAGAAGCCCAGAAGCCCAACCATGCTTCCGCCTCTCTCGAGAATGAAATGACATACATGCGACGGCGTACAGAAAGCGACCTGACTGCGACCTGCCCTGCGTCTGGGAAGACAGATATCGTGCATCTCAACAAGAGACCCTATCAGGGGTAAATGGGAAGCTAAAAAGGACGGGCCTTTTCACTGACTTGAAGCTAACAAGGGAGGTGAAAAAATAGGTGGCTCTAGGCAATAAGATTGGGTTAGGTTTTTGCTAGTTGGGTTTGAACCTGCATCAGGAGCCCATGATGTAATTAAGCATAACCTCTTTGGACAGCTTCCCCAGGTCAACAGTTATTCATGTCCAAATTTGTTGAAGCTCCCCTCCTGTCATCAAATCGTCTCTTTTTGTCGCCGCCACTCACTAAACGTCAATGGGCATAACACTGCTACTCTGCACTACCAACTACTGACAGACTATCCTCGAACGGGACTCGTCCAAGTCCAAAGAGAAAAAAGACCCGGAGTCATCACCGTGGATCTAGCACGCAAAGAGGGCTCTTCCGCCGTCCCCTGCCCGTAACCCAAGCAAAGCCAAGGTAGTATTCCATCCTCCAACAACTTCATTGCATCCATCTTTTTTTGCCTTCGAGACAATCTTCCTTATCTTGGGCTACACTACTGTTGCAAGCGCTTCCAAGAGTGATTGGGTTCTCGTTATAATAAGCGAGCAGTCTCTGTTATTTGCACCTTCCGACCCAACTCTTACCTGACTACCACCTACTTGTTCTCCCCTCCCGTCCCCTCCTCTACGACATCCCATTCAACTTAGACGTCAAAAGTGTGTCTCCATTGGGCCGCTTTCCACTACTAAAAGAAGCTCCGAGAAACGGGCTAACTAGAGTGGTACCTGACATTCACCCCATCCTCCAAGCGCTTAAAACCCATCGCTTCACCTCCTCCACTCTTCTAGACTTGTTTCTGGGAGTGCTTCTGTCCTCTTCTACACCTAACACCAACCACAGCAGCTATCAACATGAACGACATCTCAGACAACTCCTCCAACTCGCTGGCTAACGGCGGCACCGTTGCCAACAGCGGTATTCCCAAGGATGGCACTGGTATGTCTCTCCTCATTCCCCAATTCCTCTTAAAGATTGCCAGAAGCTGATACAAAGATGCAGGTGTCTTGAGCATTGACCCCTGGCTTGAGCCGTTCCAGGATACTCTCAAGAGGCGCTATTCCAAAGCCCAGTCTTGGATCGATACCATCAACAAGACAGAAGGCGGTTTGGAGAAGTTCAGCAGGGTCAGTCATAAACCTGCCTTCGTCCCAATTCCTTTTGAAGCTATCAATGCCACTGACACACGTACGACTGCAGGGTACCGAGATCTTTGGTTTGAACGTCAACAAGGACAACAGCATCACATACAGAGAATGGGCTCCCAACGCCAAACAAGCCTCCCTTATTGGTGAATTCAGTAAGTGTCATGACACGAGACCAAGATACTGTGAATTGGGGAGTTATTCTAACACTCATCAGACAACTGGGATAGGAACGCTCACCGCATGAAGAAGAACGAGTACGGCGTCTTTGAGATCACAATTCCTCCCACGGCCAACGGGCAACCAGCTATCCCCCACAACTCCAAGATCAAAGTATGTAAATATTTCGGCCTATGCCACGCCAATTGTGTCGCAATGTACTAATGCTTATCTCCTGACAGATCACCCTCGAACTCCCCGACGGCCAGTGGGTCGACAGACTGCCAGCATGGATCAAATATGTCACCCAGGACCTCTCAGTCTCGCCCGCATATGAGGCGCGGTTCTGGAACCCTCCCCAATCCGAAAGATACACATTCAAGCACAAGAGGCCCTCAAAGCCGGAAAGCCTCAGGATCTACGAGGCTCACGTCGGCATTTCCTCCCCGGAGTGCAAGGTGGCTACCTATAAGAACTTCACCAAGAACATGCTTCCCCGCATCAAGAGCCTGGGATACAACGCCATTCAGCTCATGGCCATCATGGAGCACGCCTACTATGCCAGTTTCGGATATCAGGTGAACAGCTTCTTCGCGGCAAGCAGCAGATACGGCCCGCCCGAGGATCTCAAAGAGTTGGTTGATACTGCCCACGCCATGGGCATCGCCGTGTTGCTCGATGTCGTCCACAGTCACGCCTCCAAGAACGTCCTTGATGGCTTGAACGAGTTTGACGGTACCGATCACCAGTACTTCCATGGTGGCGCCAGGGGCAAGCATGATCTTTGGGACAGCAGGCTTTTCAACTACGGTCATCACGAGGTTATGAGGTTCATGCTCAGCAACCTTAGGTTCTGGATGGATGAGTACTCCTTTGATGGTTTCAGATTCGATGGTGTCACGAGCATGCTTTACCTCCACCACGGTATCGGAACGTAAGTTATCTGTTCCCCAATGATGAATTTGACCTTGGCTAACCGTACCCAGTGGTTTCTCTGGTGGCTACCACGAGTACTTCGGCCCTGACGTTGATGAGGAGGCGGTTGTTTACCTCATGATCGCCAACGAGATGCTTCACCAACTATACTCGCAAGTCATCACCGTTGCCGAGGATGTATCAGGAATGCCGGCTCTGTGTCTCCCACTCTCCCTAGGAGGTGTTGGCTTCGACTACAGACTCGCAATGGCCATTCCCGACATGTGGATCAAGATCCTGAAGGAGAAGAAGGACGAGGAGTGGGATATGAGCGCTATCACCTGGACCCTGACAAACAGGCGTCACGGCGAGAAGACCATTGCTTATTGTGAGAGTCATGATCAAGCGTAAGTGACCTACCCCGTGGCAACATATTCCGACTCAAAGCTAACGCTCAAACAGGCTCGTCGGTGACAAGACCCTCATGATGCATCTCTGCGATGCCGAGTTGTACACCAACATGTCTACCCTCACGCCTCTGACCCCGGTCATTGACCGCGGCATGGCACTGCACAAGTTGATCCGTCTCCTTACCCATTCCCTGGGAGGTGAGGGTTACCTCAACTTTGAAGGCAACGAGTTCGGCCACCCCGAGTGGCTTGACTTCCCCCGTGAGGGCAACCAGAACTCGTTCTGGTACGCCAGGCGCCAGCTCAACCTTACGGAAGATGGTCTTTTGCGTTACCAGTACCTCAACAACTTTGACAGGTCGATGAACCTGACCGAGGACAAGTACGGCTGGTTGCACGCCCCGCAGGCCTACATCTCTCTCAAGCACGAGGGCGATAAGGTCATCGTCTTTGAGCGCGCCGGCTTGGTCTTTGTCTTCAACTTCCACCACTCCAACAGCTACACCGACTACCGCATCGGTATTGAGCAAGAGGGCACCTACCGCATCGTTCTCGATTCTGATACCAAGGAGCACGGTGGCTTCAACCGTCTCGATCCCCAGACTCGCTTCTTCACTTCCGACCTTCCGTGGAACAACCGCAAGAACAGCACCCATGTGTACATTCCGGCCAGGACAGCCATTGTAAGTTTCCCTCGTTATGCTGCAGCCCATTGCATCTTGGCTCTGAATGGTTGACTAATTTGCGGTTCCCAGGTCCTTGCACTCGAGTCCACCCTTTCAGAGTAAGGTGTGAATAACCAGATATCCCATCCGTTGTTCAAGTGCGGGTGATGAGAATTACAGCGGCCGGGTGGCGGCCACAAGCGTAGGAAAGCATGGTACGTATTGTCGTGCGCCATAGAAGATCTGGACAGGGAAAACCGGTCGGCATGAATAGTGCTGTTTTTGTTTTATTTATATGTATCGGTCGGCAAGCTTCATGTTTTTAAAAGTCGTATTCCAAAGGTTAAAGACATCTAAGAGAAGTGTCAATGCATCAAGTTCAGACATGGAAACGCTTTTGCTTTGCTGTTTTTATCGTGGCGTTGATTTGCATGTTGTTGAAGCTTAGCTGCTGTTAAAGTGGTGGTTGTGATGGTTGGTGACGACGTCGATGTTCGGAACATTACGGTGATTGGCGCATTCCCAAGCTGGCAATTGGGGGGGAAAAAAGATCAAAATTGGCGGTTTGTGTATTGCGGGCGGGCGGCGGATGTTTCGATTTGCTGTACTTGTAGAAGATGGGCCAGTGACGTGCGGCGACGGGAGACCTTGTCGAACTAACGAGCTGGGAGGAGCGGGAAAAACCGCAATGGAAACCGTGCGTTTGTCTGGGGAGCAGTGCAGTAGTTCCATAAAACTCCATTTTCCGCTGACCCATTGAAGGCGTGGCAGCTCCAGAACAGGTCTTGGAAAGTGACGAAGGTGTCCTTGGGGAAGTGGAAAGTCTACTAAGAGAGTGTGCAACCACCAAGAAGTCCAGATTGGATGGCAACCAACCTCCATCACAGCAGAGCAAGACCTGAAAAGTGGACGACAACTGGAAGTGAGGCAACGGAAGGCCAAGGACGGGAGTCTTGCCAGCACTCGATTGGACAAGAGGTGCCAGCTTCCCCACTTTTAGACGACTTTGCTCGACTTTTCCCTCACTTTTTGGCCCCGAGCTGATCACGTGGTCTTGCTGGGAGCTCCGCAGCTTCTAACCGAAGCTCGTCGAGAGATTTTCGAACCCGTTTCTTTCCTTTTCAAAGCAGCCATCTTTTCCTCTGCCCATCCACCATCGTCGCGCTTAATCATCGTCAAGATGTTCAAGAGGTGAGTGAGTCCGTGTGCCGCGTCACCTCTTTAGACATGGACCACGCCCAATTGGAGACCCGAGCGACGTCCGGAAAGCTGATAGTTGGCCTTCCCCTTCTCTCAATATAGCGGCATTTCCGCCTTCGCCCGGACTGCCCGTCCCACCTTTGCGGCGGCGTCTCGTCGCGCCGTCCGCCCGGCTGCCCTCAACCGTGTCCCTGCCCTCAGCAGATTCGCCAGCTCCGCCGGTGTTGGTGATGGCAAGATCTACCAGGTCATTGGTAAGCATCTCCCTCCTCGGGCACGACATGTCCTCGTCGCCCAACCTCGACGACACGGGACCCGGGACCCAACCCTACCCGTCGACGACATATCTCCGGGATATACCGGCTTCATGAAAACTTTGCTTGCTAACCGCGCTACTTTTCCACCACAGGTGCCGTCGTCGATGGTCAGTAATATCAACAACCTCCAACTTACGCCCGCGCCGTGGCCTCGTCCCCGTCCGGTCACGACGCTCGCTCTGTATACTGACCCCGCTCCCGCCCCAACAGTCAAGTTCGATACCGACAAGCTCCCTCCCATTCTCAACGCCCTTGAGACCCAGAACAATGGCCAGAAGCTCGTCCTCGAGGTCTCGGTACGTGGAAGAAAATGGCCTCATCAACCCCGAGGTCGATCAGCGGGATTAGTTTAGCCCAATGAATGCGCTAACCAGCCCCGCAGCAACATCTTGGCCAGAACGTCGTGAGATGCATTGCCATGGACGGTACTGAGGGTCTCGTTCGTGGTGCCAAGGCCTCCGACAGTAAGCTCTTCTTGTTATCCCGATATCAGGCATTTTGGACAGATTCGCTAACATGGTATTACAGCTGGTGCTCCCATCACCATCCCGTGGGTTTCCCCATTTTTGAGCTTGCCGCGAAACGCGGACAAGCAATCGCGAATGGAGCTGTTTTACTGACGCAAAAGTGTAGTGTCGGCCCTGCCACCCTTGGCCGTATCATCAACGTCACTGGTGACCCCATCGACGAGCGCGGTCCCATCAAGACCGACAAGTTCCGCCCTATCCACGCCGAGGCTCCCGAGTTCGTTGAGCAGTCCACCACTGCCGAGATTCTCGTCACTGGTATCAAGGTCGTCGATCTCCTCGCCCCCTACGCTCGTGGTGGAAAGATTGGTCTCTTCGGTGGTGCCGGTGTCGGCAAGACTGTCTTCATTCAGGAGCTCATCAACAACATCGCCAAGGCTCACGGTGGTTACTCCGTCTTCACTGGTGTCGGTGAGCGTACCCGTGAGGGTAACGATCTGTACCACGAAATGCAGGAGACCTCCGTCATTCAGCTCGATGGCGACTCCAAGGTCGCTCTTGTCTTCGGTCAGATGAACGAGCCCCCCGGAGCTCGTGCCCGTGTCGCCCTTACTGGTCTCACCATTGCCGAGTACTTCCGTGATGAGGAGGGTCAGGATGGTATGTTGTTCTGGGAAATTTTTGCCGCTTGACGGGGAAATGTTGCTAACGAGATGTACAGTGTTGCTCTTCATTGACAACATTTTCCGCTTCACCCAGGCCGGTTCCGAGGTGTCCGCTCTTCTCGGTCGTATTCCCTCTGCCGTCGGTTACCAGCCCACTCTCGCCGTCGACATGGGTCAGATGCAGGAGCGCATTACCACCACCACCAAGGGTTCCATTACCTCCGTCCAGGCCGTCTACGTCCCTGCTGACGATTTGACTGATCCTGCCCCCGCCACCACCTTCGCCCATTTGGACGCCACCACTGTCTTGTCCCGTGGTATCTCTGAGTTGGGTATCTACCCCGCCGTCGATCCCCTCGACTCCAAGTCCCGTATGCTCGACCCCCGTATCGTCGGTGAGGAGCACTACGCCACCGCCACCCGCGTCCAGCAGATCCTCCAGGAGTACAAGTCCCTCCAGGATATCATTGCCATTCTTGGTATGGACGAACTTTCCGAGGCCGATAAGCTCACCGTCGAGCGTGCCCGTAAGATCCAGCGTTTCCTCAGCCAGCCTTTCACTGTCGCTCAGGTCTTCACTGGTATCGAGGGTAAGCTCGTTGACCTTAAGGACACCATTGCCTCCTTCAAGGCCATTCTCGCTGGTGAGGGTGATGACCTCCCCGAGGGTGCCTTCTACATGGTTGGCGACTTCGCCTCTGCTCGCGCCAAGGGTGAGAAGATCCTTGCTGAGCTTGAGGGCAGTGCTTAAGCGTTTAATGCGGGAGTTCAAAATCGGGACGGAAACGATGGCCTGTGTATAGAGTAAAGAAAGGTTTTTCGGGACGTTCCTCCTATGAGCTGTGTATCAAATGAAGTTCCTTTTTTCCTCTATATACCTTGCCTGTTTTTGTGCGCGATAAAAAGCTCTTGTCTTGTTATGAATATTACGTGAATGAACTCAACCGATGTGCTCTGAATGTGATGTGACATGTTGAGCACGAGTGAGATGTCCTTGGGTGAGCTTTATACTTGCTCTTATCCCCGTTCCTTGGCTGATTTGCTTCTCGTCTTTAGCCGTTTCCTGAACCTTTTCATGACCAGCCAGCCATTCACCACCTTGCCCACGTCTGCTTAGCTCTCTCATGTATAGTGCTCGGCATCCAGTTCAACTGCCTGATCTTCAGAGAACTCCATTACCCCAGATTCATCTACTCATGCCGGTATTAGAAGAGCTTGATTTGTCTTTGACGGTCGTGGTTGTCCATAGGATCGATCGGTGGGATTATTCTCTGCTACTGAAGTAGCTGTGGCTCATGATGAATATCGAGCTGAGTTGCTGCAATGAAGTCTAGGTACCTAGGGATGGGTAGGTAGGTATAAAGACCATGGTTTGCTTTCCTCTCTTCTTGGCTGAGTGGAAGGAGTGGAAGAGAAGCCTCCTCCCGATCCTTGTTCTCCCAATCCCCTGTCTCTCATCTTAGTTGGAGACTCGCAGTTTTGTTCATCAAGATGTTTCTTCAGGAGAACCTCTTGACGGGTCTGGTCGCCACGGCGGTGACGCTCCCCGTTGGTTGGTCTTGGGGGGGGGGGGGGGGGGGGGCAGTTGACTAAGGTGAACTACCTTATCCGAATAATGCGACGAGCAAGGTTGATATGTGAGTTTTTATCTTTCCTTCTTCATGCTTGCTTGATTGCTTGCTTGATTGCTTGCTTGCTGGATATGGTCACCTTTCTACGAGTGACGGAAGCGGAGGGAGGAGCTTGGGGGATGGCAGATAGATGGTTTAGTTGTTGATACCGTGCACGTCCGTGACCCTTTTCATAATAACTTCCTTTCCGTTAACTCGCTCTCTTTTTTTGTGTGTGTCTCTCTCTCCTCTTTTTTGTTACCCACATTTATCTTTTTCTTTCTTATACTACTCAAACTTTCATTCTCCAACCTCACTCATCCTCCAACCCAACTCCGTTCACCCTCAACCTTCATCCTCCAACCTCCAAGCACAATCACGCAGCTAACAAACACCCTCCCTCTCCTTAACCCACCCAGATACATCTACATCCCCGCTAATCATATTCCTCCACTCCGTCCACTCCTGTCCAATCCACCGCCCACCCAGTCTTACTTCCACAACGCCCAAAATCCCCTGAGCTGGGCGTCCGGCTCCGACTGGACCGAAAAGGTTACCTAGTTACATCACCATTCATCTGGCCGCCGGTCCTCCCCTTCACAGCGGACGGAACCTGCTGGGACGTTTTCGTCTCGTCAGTTAGTCTAGTCTCTAACGCACTTGGGCCGGGGTGGGTGACTCGTAGGCTAGGTATTGCCAACATGATTGTGTACGGGATGGAGAGAGATTTGGGACCACAGTGGAAAAGGGGGAGACATAGTGTGCCGGCGAATTTATCGGCTAGTGAGGCTTGGTGATGGTGGTGATGACGGTTGGGGATGTTGGGATCGAGAGAGACGGGGAGATGATGGCAAATGAGATATGAAGACGGGAATTGCAGAGCTAGACGGATGAGACAAGAGTGAATGAAGCAAAGGGAAAACGAAAAAAARAAAAAAAAAAAAAAAAAAGGGGCAAAAAATAAGGGGTTATACCTCCTCAGTTTTTATCCAAGACTCTCATATCCAACTGGTGCTTTTTTTCTTTTTGGTTCGCAAAGGATTTCTTTGCTTCGCTTTGCTAGCTTGCTAGCTTGCTAGCTCGGCCCATCATCGGGTGGTGTTCAGAACTCCGTATGAGCTCTGAATATCTTGTGATCATCATGTGATCCGTCTTTGTAGGAAGCATCCTTTGGCTTCTCATCATATCGGCTTGTCGCCCCTCTTCGTGTGTCGCTCTTTGTCAGTCGAGGACTTTCTCGTCATTTCGTAGACTGTTTTGTCTTGACCCATCGTCGGGTGGTAGTTCAGAGCTTCTTTTTTGAGCTCCGAAAATCTTTGGTCTTTGCAGGAAGTGAACGCATGGCTTCCTGTTCTTCTGCGTTTCTGTTTCGGCTTTTTGTGCCCAGCAGCTTGTGCCGCTATGCTAGCCAACCATTTTTGGCTGCTGTGCTTTTTGTTGTGTGCCTCTTTGGGCGGAAGGACGACTGGGAAAAGTGCCTTATGTACCTTTGATTAGGAGGGTGAGAAGGAAGGAGCGACGTGTCGGGGGCAATTTGGTGCCTGGGCGAAGAACCGGGACCGAGGTGGGAGGGAAGGTGCGACCCGGGGTTGCGATGTGTGTTCCCTGTCTGAACCGAGTGTTTGAGCTCGCTGTGAAAGACCGCTGTTCTTCTGAATTCCATGTAGTGGTCATGGCCCCGAGGTTGAACATAGCAGTGGGTTGATGTTTGTCTTTAGTGGTTGTTGTTGACAGGTGTGAACAGAATAGCCGACAGTTGTCTTGGATTCACGGCTTCACTTTGGTTGCCAACCAGGCTGATGTCGCGACACGCTCGAAGGCCATTTCAGGGAGTTAAATGCACATGTCCCAACCTTTCGACTGATATCAAATGTGGCCATGTTCCATTTCTATTCAGTAGAGACAGGCTAAAGGAATTGTAAAGACAGATATTCTATGCAGTAATGCTCAAACAAATGGGTATCGATCCAACTCCAAACACATCCAAAGCCATCATCTCCAATAAACACCGCGATGACTACCTCAAACACAAAACAGAAGGGCTGTCCACAGGTCGACTAACAACCACCACCACTTCCTCCTGGCTCTCACCAGACGGAGGAGGCGGCGTAGGCGTCGGCGACGGCGTAGGGCCCGCACCCGCACCCGCATTGGCATCCACAACAGCCCTCGGATCATATTCATCCAGAAACAGATGACTCGGCATCGGTTTCCCCGTATTATCCACCCAAGCCAACGGGAAGCTTGGAGCATGCGGCCTTCCTCCCCCTCCTCCTCTTCCTGGTCCTTTCCCTTCGTGTTTCAATCTTGGTGGTGGTCGCCAGTTCTTATCACCAAGCAACAGCTGTGCAGTTTCCATCCAGGTACTCGGCCCGCCTTCAATGCCCACGGCCTGCTTGGGCACCCTCAAAAGAGGAGCCCACTCCGGTCCCAGAATCTCCAGTATATGCGGTAAATCCCGATCGACGCCCCGGAACCACCACACCGGCACCATCTTGGAAAAGACGAGGTAATACGCGATGATGACCAACGCGCGCGGCCGCCTTTTCCGGGCCAGGAGGATGAACGACTTGGGCATGTACGAAAAGAAAGTGAGGATGCGCATGAACAAAACATCGGAGAAGCCGTTCTTGAGTTCTTGATAGAGAGACCCCAGGTAGCGCAGGATGTTGTAGTAAACTGGGTTGTCGCGGTGATGTGGATCGCCTTCTTTTACTGAGGCTACCATGAAGACCAAGCAGTTGGGTATATGCGCGGCCGCCGTGTTGAGGTCGATCAGCGGCCGGTAGAAGATGGTTTGGAGGCCAGAGTTGTGAACCATCTCGGCGCTGGTCATCTGGACCATTAAACCGATGCCTTGCCAGACGTTCATCCAGTCGAGGATGTAGAGCGGCTTGTAGTCTTCCTTGTCCCGGAAGACTTGGGAGGTGAGACCGCAGAGGAGGAGGGCGCAGGCGACTAGGGCGGGAAAAGTGGACGGGTTGGCTTCTTCGATGGCTTTGCGGTAAGTCTCGAAGGCTCGGGCTCGGTAGACAAGAACTTTGGCGGGGGGCACGTTGAGGTCGTCAATGCCGACGTGTTGGAGGTGAAGGGAGGTCAGGCTGAGAAGGGTGTTCATCAGGAACGGGTTGGAGAAGGCGTGCTCGACTAGTTTTACTTTGAGGACGTGGTTCACGGTGTCGACGGGCCCGGAGTCGGCGGCGAAGGACTTGAAGGTTGATTGGCCGTAGAACCATAGGAGCTTCAGCTCTTGTTCAGTGCGGTCTGGGGGGATGAACAAAGGTTCTCTGATGACCAGGCCTGATGAGGTGTCGGAACCTGGAGATGATGTTTCAATACTTTGTAGCGTGATGGGCGAGCTTGAAGTTGTGCGTTTGTTCGATGGTAGTGAGCCAGTTGCGAGTTGAGTTGTCGTGGGATAGACACATGTCTCCCTTCGTAGAGCACAAGCAGTACATGATGGACGGGCCTCGTCACATTTGACCTGAGAGAAGGGTTAGTCTAGTATCTAGTATGATGGACAGCACAGGACAGGCAACATGTTCTCTTACGGACAATCGATCGGTTATGTGATGTTTAAACAAGACTTACCTTGCGAGCTTTGCATGTACGACACCCCTTTCTGGATTTGTGGTGTGGTCGCTTAGAATGATATGGCTTGTCGCCGTGAGATCCTGTTGAGGATCCCGGAGTGCCTACGGCCTCGTATATTGCCATTGTCTCCTCCGATTCTTCTGATGTTATTGAGGATATGGAGCAAGGTTGTTGTAAGTGAGAGTAATAAGCCACTGTCCATAATAAGCCAGCACCGTATACTTTTACAATCTCGGAGTCAGCATATAGGTATCGAATTGAGGAGAGAGAAACACCAAAGTCCTTGTGATGATTCTTCGGATATAGGTAGATGGAAAATGGTTTGGCCTAGCTCTAATTTGCATTCCTAATCAGCCAAGCTGGTCCGTTGCCGCTCGATCCCCGTGGGGTCGGTAAGCCCGGAGCATCTCTTCCAAATATGGTGATGGTTATACTAGTGTTCAGCTGCACTAGACTGTTTTATAGTAGGGACTTTCGTTGGTCTTAAGATGATCCCGCCATCGACAAGTTCAGGCGGTTATGCCATTCTCGGATTCATGTGCGCCGGGTCTGACATGCGCTGGACGCTTGGCAACCCGGGGACGAAAGATCACTGCCGAAGCCATGATGATTATCTATCGGAAGATCATCACAGCTCAAGTGTCACTGAAAGTCAAACTTATAAGAATTGCAGAGTTGTGATAGTGATGATGATGAAATTGAATGGTGGGCCAGTGGAAAGGCAGGCACTGACAGTAACATGGGTCTTTGGCTGTCATTACTGCGTATAGCGGCACCCCTGTCACCTTACAGGGGTGTAAAGACCCGACGCGTAACGCGTCTGCATCCCAATGCCAGGGCAACCTCCATCAATTGTATCACCAAACCGTTTTGGAGAACAAACCCACGCCGGTCTCGATATATCCAGAACACTGCAGAAGTGGAGTCGAGACGTCTTATTCTACGAGCCCTAGCCGCCAGCCAAACCGAAATAGAAACAATTCATCTCTGAGATTTTCCACCATGGGCGACTCCCTCTTCCAGCTCCCCGACGAGCTGCTCTTCACCACTCTCTCCCAGACATTTCCTTGCCGTGACGCTCAAATACGGGCCGTAGCAACTCTCCTGCATGTAATGACCAAAGCACAGCTTCGTCACCCCTCAGCTTCCGCTTGCTAACCTCTTGATAGCCTCACGCAGCACCATGCCAAAACCTCGTAATACACGGCACCGAAGCCACCGGCAAGAGTGCCATAACGGCTGCTCTACTACAAGCTCTTCAAGAAGAGTTGAAATACGTCATCATCAACTCGATCGAATGCATAACAGCTCGCCATCTCTACGAATCAACCGTCGCAAAGGTCGCAGAAGCCCTACAATGGCAAGGCGCTGCTACAAGATGCGACTCGGTCTCGCAAATGGTTGTTGAGCTGTCCAAGATGCTCAAATACCCATCATATCCGGCCAATTTTCGCTTCGTACTTGTCTTTGACGGCATCGATCGCCAACGGGAAGCGCCCATCACGCTACTCCCAGCACTTGCTAGGCTCTCCGAGATTGTGAGTCTTCTGGTACACTTTATAAGACCGAGACAGTTGAGCTAACGAATATCTCTCTTTAGATCCCTCGTATAACCAGCGTCTTCATCGTCACATCGCCTCCTGCCAGCTTCCTTCGAACCTCCTTCGTCCCTTGCATCGAGTTCCCGAACTACACCAAGAATGAGTTCGTCACCATTCTAAACACGACCTCGTTACCTATGGCACCACTTCCCACGACGACGATACAAGAGACAACAGAGCTATGGAAYCGCTTCACCGGAGCCGTCCACGATGCTTTGGCTCGTGCCGCCTCCCGCACCCTTCCTTCGCTCCAACACGCCTGCACATCCCTTTGGCCACGCTTCACGGCGCCGATCCTCGCCGGCACACACGCTCCCCGCGAGTTCTCCAAGCTGATGGTAGCCGCTCGCGTCCACTTCCAAGATGAATCCCTCTTGGACCCCGGCATCATAGCCATACGGTCCTACTCATCGTCGTCAATAACCCAGGCTCAGGCAAAAGACAACACTGCCGCCTTGCCATCAGCACCACCCTCCCAAGCCAACACCCCCCGAAAGGCCCAATCCACCACAACAACTCCCTCCAAACCCAAATCCACAGCAAACCCCTTCGTCTCCGCAACCACAACCGACCTCTCTACCCTCCTCCCGCCCACCGCCCGCCTCCTGCTCCTGGCCTCCTACCTCGCCTCGCACAACCCCACCCGCCACGACCTCGTTCTCTTCTCCACCTTCCACCACGGCCGTCGTCGGCGACGTGGCGGTCTCTCGGTCGGCATGGGCCGGGGTGGACACCGCGGCGCGCAGAGCAAGCACCGCAAGATTGCGCGCAAGCTGCTCGGCGCTCACGCGTTTGTGTTGGAGCGCATGCTGGCTATCTTTACAGCTGTGAGGGGGGAGTGGGATCCTAAGTGGCTGGACAAAGATTCGAGTAGCAGGGAGATGGATGCGGATATCGAAATGGCTATTGCCACGTTGGCGAGTTTGAGGTTGTTGGTAAGAGTTGGTGGCGCGGGAGCGGGAGGCGTGGCGGGTGATCAGATGGATAGAGGAGGGAAGTGGAGGTGTAATGTTGGGTGGGAGGTGGTGAGGGGGTTGGGGAGGAGTATGGGGGTGGAGGTTGAGGAGTGGCTGGTCGAGTAGGTGAGGTTGTTGGAGAGGTGGAGGAGTGCGGAAGTGGACGAGCGAGGAGGGAGGGGGGTTGAAGGTCTGCGTCGACGATGTTTTGCAGACGTACCAGGTTGTTATCCTCCAGCATACTAGACGAACATGCCATGCACACTTCTCTTCTCGGATCTGTTCGTCCTTGCTAGTTGGAACATATTACGGCACTGCGGCGCTATGAGTCATGCGTCTCTGAGAAAGTCGGCTCCTTTCGAATTACCGGCAGCTACACCAAGTAAAAGCGGGAAAGGGAACTTGAACTGGCCAACATATACTACATGAGATGAGCTGCGAGATGGTCTTCTCCGAATGAACACCGAGTAATAGATCACACCCAAGTGGTGGCTCCCGTTGGCATCCAAGGGAGAAGGAGATATCGCCGAGTGTCACCCCGTGAAGTTCTCTGTTTCCTTTGCAGGTAAACCAGATCATCGATGGAGTGTAGTTGTTCGCATGTCCATCAGACCGACAGACAGTGTATGAAAATGGCAATCCTGAGTCTTCATCATTACATTTATAGTTATCATGCAGGTGGTTGGTATTACACCAACTGGTCTCCGAGAACAGGGTCTCTAACGCGCAGCGACGTAGTGACCATCGAGCTTTCATCAGTTTGCGACAAAAGCCCCTTTCCTGCTCCCGTATCGTCCCGTCCTCCAGTCTCGGTCGCGCCTTCCCTTCGACCATCCACCTTATCTCTTTATCTACCCGCAGACTGCAGCACTCTCGTCACTCCTCCTTCTGACGTACCTTCCCGCTTAAGTCACCCCTTCACCTGCAGTATGTAAGCAGATGTTCCAGCCCCTCCTGCCACCACCAAGAGACAAACCCAGTGCCCAGCACCAGCTGCCGCATGGCAGAATGGCGCAGTGGTCTCACCCACCGCTGTGATCGATATTTAGGGTACAAACCCAAGACTTCGCCGGTTCGAAACGAACACAGGCCAGAAATTTTCAGACGAAAGCGATACTCCGCGAAAAATAGAGTATAAAGAAAAGCGACGCTCCGCTTCAAAAAGAGAGCCACACTAAGAATTTGCCAGAGACGAAAAGTTGCATACATATATGCGCCGTCCAAAGGCAAAAAGAAACCCAAAAGACCATCGATGGACTTGCAAGATCTCACTTTGGGAAACGCGATATTCTTCGACCCTCATCAGATGGAGCTACCGAGCAGTAGCGAAGCTGGAGGGGATAGTGGGATCGTGAGGGTACTGGGGGGAAGAATAGTGGTCGCGTTTCCCGTTGGGCTACGGGGTTTGTCTCAGTGTACTTCGGTACACACTCTTTTTTTTTTTTTACCTTTTATTCTTCTTCTTATTCCAGGCTTGGTTTCGTTGTACTCTAGAGTTCTCGTGATCATTGATGATGGCGACGAAACGGTTCATTCTTACTTGCAAATGGTGTTCAAGTGTTGAGGCCGATAGCTACGAGTGTCCGCCGGACTTCTACTCCGAGTCTGTCCGGACAGTCCGGCCCCGTTCGGCATTTGTAGCTTGTAGGTAAGATGCTCTTCTGCTGCCGTGTCCGAGTCCGACAATCCCGTTGGATGACGACGACTCGATATTAACTGGAGAAGTTGTTGCTATAGCATATCCTCATCTCCCGGCCTACACGAACGTACGACTTGTCGCAAATCGTATGTTTCTGCTTCTTGACAGGGTTGGTCGGCGATGGGAAGATGCTCCCCTCATTGGACATGGCTTGCGGCACTTGACTTCCGATCCATGTCTTGCTACATCCAGATTCCGTCGTATCCATGGTCCCATCCCCGTCCTGGTCGTTACTTAACTTCATTGAAGCTACGTGTCGCAACATCGATCACTGTTTCTCTACGACACTGTCTATCATTGGACATATCACCAGGTTGCCATCACATTACCTTGTGACGAAGGGAATACCATGTCCTACTTACTACCTCATTCCCTTCCTTACCTATTGGCAGAATGCTGCTGAACCTCATTTGCCAACATCCATCCAGCATCTGTCATCGATATAGACAGCGTCTCAAACCTTACGGGCAATATGTCTGGGATGGACTGTATGTCAAGGAGCTGAGACATTGTTCATTGTTGACCGATAACCGAGGTTACAAGGCTCAAGTGAGTTGTCTTGCTGAGAGCATATTAGAACATGGTATAATGCCAATATCGTTGAATATGTCGAATTGCTTGCTTGCTACGTTGGAATAGTTGTATCGGGTAGTGTTCAACTTCACTTGCGAAGCACCAGCTGATGTGTCATCGGTACTTGGGAACAGGGCAGCAAGATCAACTCCCTTGCACAATACGATTGACATATCACAAAATGCAAACCAGTTGGCGTTGAAGCTGCTGCACCTGGGTAAGGTAAAGGCACTGGGAACGGTGGACGAGGCGGGTAGGTAGCGGATAGAAGATACGATCATGCATGACAAGATTCAACGGTGATCGACAGTCCTTTTTCTTGTTTCTCGTCCCATTTGTCGTGCGATTATCTCCCAACATGCCTGTTGAGATGTAACTGTCGGCTCCTTGCTACCTCGTATTTCCCAAAACATGTGGAGATGCCAGGTCAATACCTCTATTTTTGTGAAGCTCGGTCAACCTTTCAGTTACGTCTCTACTCTATTGTTCTGTTCGCTGAGGCAGTTCAAGTCCAAACACCCCCATTTACATCTTCCCTCTTCCCCAATCGCATCATCATCTCACATCAACATGATCTGTGTTGTGTCTTCCCGTCAACAACTCGACCTGGACGTTGCTCCGCCAAGAAGTCTCTCAAGCAGCAGCACTCAACTACAGCCACCTTTATTAGGAAGCTGTTTCTGTCAAATGAGCCGTCAATTTGTCGGTGTAGCAAGAGCAAAGGGTACCTGGTACAGTAGCAGTAGCAGTAGCAGTAGCAGCGCAACAAAAGCAGTACAAAAGATCCATTCTCGCCAGTTACGGATGAAACCCTGGGAACATGGACATTTCCTCCGTATAATATCCCTACTGGAACCCGTACAGTCTCCATCTCAAATGAAATCCTCCTTCCGTACAACACTGTCCTGCATCTCCATGCCGACAACATCTCAACCAAGCATGAAATCGCCGATGACGGACATGACGGACGGGACGGGACGGATGGACAGACATTTGAACATGCCTTCCCCGATCTTTTTGTCATCTCGAGAAGGGTCCGGCCCCGACCCCCGACCCGCGTGCCGTATATATGTCCTGCATCATGATGTTACTTCTACCTCTTCAAGGAAGGTGTTATCCTCACTGGATCTTTTGGATCTCGGTTGGATTCTTGGCTGAGGTCAACATCATGAATGTTGGCAAGAAAGTCAAAAAAGAGTCGACAGCGAGGAAGACTGGAAGATGGTGAGTGATCTTGCTATTGCCACCAGTGCCACTCGCGGTGAACTTGGGTAAATTGAGGGCCTTGAAGGATTCAACATCGGCCATGGCTGGCCATGTCCAGTCCTGCAGCCAGAAGTCTTTTCGGCAATGGAGTTGTTGCAGTGTCTTGGTTCCAATTCCGATGACTTGCAGAAGTTGCAGGTTTCAAAGCAGAATGATCTCCCGTAGCACAACAGCGGGCAGCAGACATCATGATGCCGGTAGGTAGTCAACCCAATTCCGATTTCAGTTGCGTGAAGAGGAGTGCTTAGAAGTAGATAGTGTACATGAAACTCGCCGTCAAAGCACATCAGGAAACGAAAATCCCCGTGGTCACTTGTCCAACAACCATTGGATGTCCTGAACACTCCCTACGTACCATCTCTAAAGATCATCTTCCGCGCGCCAATCATGGCAAGCAGTTGCGAGATCGGGTGTCTTACACAGTCCTTCCAGGCACAAATAATCACACATGGTCCAATGTTAGGTAGGTAAAACGGACACATTTTTGGAAGTCGTTACGGGAAGTGTGTCACTGTTCCCGAGCAAAGATGATGAGGCTCTTTCCGCCGCATGCGCCGCCAACCCGCCAACGACGGACTATCCCGCTCGTTGGTGGCGTTGAGGCCTTCGTGCTAACCTCTTAGGTTGCAAATCCGAAGAAGCAAGGAGACAAGGAAACACTGCATTGACAGTAAAGACGGGAACAAGCGAGCCAGGAACAAAGGCATGTGCATGATGCATCGGACATGAACCTGTGTTTGGACTTGGCCACACGGCTCTCCCCGGAGGCGCTTGACATGCCTGCTCTGGGAAGTTCTAGAAGAATTTTGTGTTTGCTTGCTCTCTTTTCTTTCTTCCGTGCATACGTAGTAGTCTGGTGGTACTATACACTACACTACTGCGTAGAACCGGACGACGGTATCGCCGAGTTTCCATGCTTTCTTCATGCTTCTACACGTACAGTCCGTATCCGGATTCATCCATGGCCAGGGCACTAATGATTTGATCCCCACCGCCGTCATCGGCCGAGTAGCCATCGGCAAGACTCGGCGTGGCCAAAAACACCAAGCGAGCAGCAGCACAGGTCACATTTCGGGTTGGAACGGACCGACCTGGGCCGTGGGGGTTTGTATGTATGTATGCGGGACGGGAAGGAGGCAAGGAATGATGAGGACTGGACTGTCAAGGGACAATTTGCCAGTGTCCCCAGTGGACTGGACAGACATGTCACTCATCAAAAAGACCGTTAGGTTAAGGTATTCTGGAGATTGCTGTCGGTCACAATGAACGGGAATACGACAACGAGTCCCCCGTGGGGAAGTGGACTGGAAAGTTCATTCCGAACATCTCTCTAGAGGTACGTATCATTGCCTCGCCTCCTTGCGCATCAAATGCCCTGCCCCTGGACAAAGTGGACGACAACATGCGGGTTGCTACCTACCTCTACCGATTAGGACAAGCCATTACGGTTTGAATAAAATGTATGACCCATTATCCTTCTTCTCCCTTTCCCATTCGTACAAACTCGGAGGATACTCAACGGGCAGCAACAAATGCATCATGACACTGGCCGAGATAAACGTAGAAGGATTAGTATGGGATTATGATCAACGTGTCACGGGAGGGCGTGCATTGCCAATCCGCTAAACCACCAAAAGATGGGGTTATGTTCTGTTCGGCCGGAATGCACGCTTATATAGCACATGTCACAACCACACGTCACGCTTTCAAGACCCACTTCATCGTGTCCTTAGCCATGCCCCTTTATTCTTCATTATCAGGTAGTTATTTATCGATTATCCGTGTGTCCGTCCGCCTTCGGAATCTACTTGAATGACACTCGAATTGAGTGCTCGGTTGGACTCAACCCTTGAACCGACAACCAACTAAACTGAACCAAACCAAAGCAGGCAACAACCAAGGCAAGCCGAGCTACCCAGTTAGTCCCAGGGTCTTCTAGAAGTCCCCGCCTCGCTTGTGTAGAGTCCCCTCTTGCCGTGGCCCTCTTTGGGGCACTTGGGTGAAGGTCAAGTGGATCCCCTATCGCTCGGTACGGAGATACATTTTCGGATTTATGCCGTCACTACCTAATCAGTTGATTCACTGCACTAACACACACATTCAATATCGGTTGAACCCTTTCGTTTTTTTGGGGTCTCCACGTTTTACCGATATCTCCAGTCAGTTAAGTTGGGTGCTCATGATCATCGGCTCGTCTCGCTCCACGTCGGATTGTCTCAAGGGTGCTCCATCGTGATGATGAACCAATCGCAACCTTCACTCATCTCGGGAAGGGAGTGGGACATCAAGGGAAGGGACCACATCAAGCAGCTAGGATCGTCACTCTACCTAGAGTGAAGAGAGCTTAGCAGAGTCTCGGTACACTTTTAAAGGAGAATGCGGGTGGAAGGGAAAGGGGAAAGAAAAGGCTAAGAGAGAGATATAGAGAGAGAGTCGTGGAGCAAATTAGATGGCTTGTTCGGCGCCTTTGAGCCGAGGATATGCTGATTTTGCCAAGTGTGCCGCGGCGACGCCAGTGATGCCAAAGAGAGAGAGTGTGGGTGGTTTGGGAGTGGGAATGCCTTCAAATCACAAAATGTGTGCTGCTGCTCTTGGGAGCGCCCCCCCCCCCCCTGACCCAGCTAGGGTGGTAGTTGGGTACTGTAGCTTCGATGGGCCTGGTTATGTTAACGTTACCTCTACACAAAGGAAATCGTCCGTTCCTTCTTCTTCTTCTTCCCTGGAGACCCTGACAGTGACAGTGACAGTGACACCCTACATACTGAATGCTTCCCTCTTCTCTGGCTCCTCGCCGTCCGTGCCCTGACATCGTGCTCTCCGAGGGTTGTCGTTGAAGTTGGGGGTTTTGTGGGGGGTGTTTCTCGTCCGTTATCAGTTACGTCTCCGTAACTTCACCGTAGGGTCCTCAACATCTGGGGTACCAGAAGGGTTCCATTTGACAGCCTTGCCTTTCGGAAACGTCGAACTGATAATGGAGAATCTTCGGCAACCTAACCCAAAGGAGACTTTTCATGCTGGTCTTGGCTCCGGTGGAGTTGAAGGAATTTTGGAGTTGAAGCTAAAATATAGTCTGGTGGATATGCCTCGGTTGTCGATCCCCCAGCCAAAGTGGTTTTTTTTTTGCTAAGACGAAGAGGGAATGGAGTTTTTGGCGGAGAAGCCGTGAGAGGGACGTGATGAAGAGAAAATACTACTGTGATGAAGTGTGCTGAGATGAAGCAGCTGCAGATGCATTAGAGTGACCGGCTACGGTAACCATTCGTCTTCAGTCTCTTCATCGTAGCTCTCCTCATCCTCGTAGTCGGGTTCGTCCCTCTTGACTTTGTCAGGCTTGCGGCGTCCGGCTTTTTTTGTTCTTGCTCCTGAATGTCCTCGAAGAACGTTTTGACGTTGCAGGCTGGCCTCCAGGGATTTCACCCGTCTCATCAGAGCAGTAAACTCAGCTCGCGACGGTCCTTCAGGCAGGGAACTACCTTGGTCGATTTCGGGGTAGAGATCGCCTCCGGATAGTAGTGTTTCCACTGTAGCGCTTTTATTGATAGGCTGTGTCAATCGATTGTACCAAACAGATCGGGATGAGGGCACGTGGCCGGCGAACTTACTCGGGCATCATTCCCATTTTAACAAGCTGTCGAAGATTGCGACATGCAGCGCATATTGTTCTCAAGGCTTTCAACGCCCTCTCAGCAGCAACCGTTTCCCTACGCTCTGCTTTCCAAGCCTTCCAAGCTTGGACGACCAAGTCAGGAGAAGGATCGCAACGTTTCGAATACCTGCGACAACCCACGCATGCCCACCCTCCATGTCTGACAATAGCAGGGTGATAACATACACTGTCACCCTTACCACGCAGAGTTGAGTTAGTGACACATAGAAAGCAAGGTGGATCGCGGACAGGACCCTTTAGTTCGGCCTGTGACCAGACAAGTTAGCTTGTGATGCGGTCCAAGAGTGCAAGTCGCCATAACAGACTTACACCGTCTTCGTCGTCGTCAATATCGCCGTTCTCTGTTGGAGCAGGCGAGAGACTCTCGCTTGACGGGTTTCTCTTGATTTCGGAAACAGCAGAAACAGGAGTTGTAAGTCTGGGTGTATTCGTATGGGAGTTTGACGGAGATGAATGTGAGGAAGCAACCCGGCCATTAGGCACGGCGATGGGGGCTGGTAGGTGTGTACCGGGCAACTCGGGAACAACATCTTGACCCCCATTGTCCTCCCCTTTAAGAATAGGCGATGGAGAAGAAGAGGGGATTTCGAAGACGACAACACCACGAGGCTCTTCCTTGATCGTTGGCGCCGTATCCACGACCATTGGCCCGGAAGAAACAACAAGCGCTGGGCATTCTGCCTCGTCATCTTCAGAAGACAGCCAAGGATTTTGTTCAGCCACATCAACCCAAGGCATGATCGGCCGTTTTGGTGTTATCTCTTGTAGCAGTTGACATTTTCAGCGACGACGACTCGAGGTTTCACACCTCGCCGACCTTGACCACAGTTCGCTAGGATTCGTGACATGACGTTAGCACAACGTTGATAGTGGATCGAGGCTTCCGTGAGGGGAACTTTTGGGGACCTGCACGTCAACGCATTGTTGCCCTAGGCAGAGCCTAAGGGCGACCATTTACAAGCGTAGCAGCAGGTGCTTAATGCACCCCGCCCTTTAACAATAACAGTTCAGCTGGTGACGTCGACGCCCCTGGGCAGCATTCAACATCTCGAAGTTTTGTCAACATTTTAACATCATCGCACGCTGCCACAGCAACACAGCACCGGGATACGAGTTTCAATCATGACATCCACCTCCCGCACATTCATCTTATTGTTTCCAACCGTCTTTCACCAACCGACGACGATCACTCTCTAAAACCGCCAAGAACCAAAAGCCACCAAATCGTGGATCTGGATGAAACCGGACAGAAATAACGACTCTCAGACACGGAACTTCCCTACAACATTCAAGTGAGCGCAGGGCACGGACTGCGCAATCAAAAAAGTCCGACGGGAGTCCGTTCACAATCATAATATCACACGCGGGGTAAAATCGAACGGCACTTCCCATCTTCACCAACCTCGGTCTCTTGACCCATGGGCGCCCAAGCTCCAGCCTCTCATCCCGCCTGCGCTTTGATGTAATTATCAACCGCGAAGAACAAACGGGTAACCTCTACGGCAATTTCCGTTCCTGTCGCGAAATGTTTCGGAAGGACACAAGGGCTGGCTGGTTGTGAGGGCGTTTGTTGGAGCTTTGACAGTCAGCACAGACGGGGAAACAGCTACTTCGCAATCAAAGACTTCAAAGAAGTGAAGCTAAGGCCTCCTGCTCATCCGATGATGATTTTAGAGCGGTGACAAGTCTGACAGACACCCCGGACCCCGGGCCCCGGCGGCTCCGTTGATATAGTCAGATGTGATCGCCAATCGATAACACGGAAGAGAGACCGCATCCGATGACAGCGGAAAGAGGCCTGGCTGACTGACTGACTGACAGCTTGAGTGAAACAAACGGAGACAAACGACGACGACGACGACGACGGCCCGTGACAGACGGACGGGAACCAACAGTCATCGACGGGACGGAGACGGAATTCTGTCAAGGGAGGAATCTCAGTCTCTCACTCTCGGCGTGCAGTGTGGCTTGCTGCTTGGTTCCGCGCCGCGTCCGACCGAAAAAAGTGACAGGCAATAATTAATTCTATCTATCTCTCTTGCTCTTTCTCTTTGTTTGACGGAGAATTCCATGATCCTTCCAATATCAATTAAGGCAAGTTCCGTGTCTCTGCCGTCAGTCACAGTCATCACATGGGTGTTTATGCATGCCTGTGATAGATACCTGATGGATTTGGAAGGTGACAATGTCATCTCACGGCAGATAAATCGATTGATCGTGATGAATGACGTGAATGGCCGGGACGGGTGAAGGACCCGATGTCCGATGTCCGAACGTCACCTCACTTTGTGAACAGAGTGACGAAGGGAAAAAAAAAGCCCAACTGGGGTCATGCAAAACTGCGGGGTGCCATGCCACAGGATCGACAAACTCCTCCGCCAGGTCTAAACCCAAGGAGGAAGGATTCTAGAATCCTTGGAAATATTGGGAATTCTTGACGAACAGTGGCTGCGCATCAATGCGGGAACGATGGATAGATGTTCATGGAAAGATGGGATGGAAGGCGAAAAAGAAAACGACAAGGCTTCCATGCATTGATGCCAAGTCCGTGTGCGATCATATGTGTAAGGTATCATCCGATGTTCGATTTGTTGGGTTGTCAGGAACTTCCATGATTCCATCAAGTTCAAGCAAGGATGGGGAAGACTGACGACCATGATGTTATTGACCGAGAATTCGCGAACTCAACAGAAAAATGGAGGGAAAGGACGGGACACATGCTGGTCCCCCTCTGGCTTCGATACGAATGCTGATGATCATTGGCAAAGATGGCATCCCAGACGCAGTCATCTTTTTTACCTTCAGCTGCCATCTTCTGAGCCTCAAACACCAATATCAACCTCAACACAACAATTCGCTCGCACGCTGAAGTAAGCCACTTCACGGTGTATCCAGGAAAGATTTTCTCCTTTGATCCTCGAACCGTCGCTCAACTTGCTCCTTGAGGCAGGTGGAACAATGTAGAGTACTACCCGACAAACGCCTTGCCGCAGTCAAACATGAAAAAAAAAAAAGGCGTCGTCGCCCGATCTCGGGGGTCTAGAATCTATATGGATTAATGGATGGTTGATGAGCCAGGCAGGCGGCACAGCCAGCCACTGGACCTCTCTTTCTTCTGTCTGACTGACGACTTCCGGGAATTATTTCCCTATTTCCGATCTTGATAACATAAGCGGGCATCCAACAAAACATCGAAACATGGTTCGGAGTTCAGACGACGTGGCATTGTACATAAGTGTATGTTAGCCTGTTGGTAGCGTGGCCTTGCGCCGCGCGCGCCAACTGTACGCTCCCTAGAATAGTGGTTCCAGATTCCCAGATCTCATTCATCTAGGTCTATCTAAAAAAAAAAAAAAAAAATTTTTAAAAAAAATGCGTGTCTGCCTCGTGGCAGATTGACTTTTCTTCGGGTACGTTTGCAATTGGCGTGCAATCAGCCAGTGAGTCTAGATTGCCCAGGCATGTTTGACTTTTTCAGTATTGAAAATTAATAATATATCACGGGCAAGCACGGGTGCACGATAAATGCAAACAATTCCAGCTGGAAGGCCAGCCGTGGACGGGGGGCGCGGGCGGGCAGAACCGGAAAACACACACACACTTTCTTTACCTAGGCAGAACTCAGCTAGCAGGGCAGACAAGAAAGAAAAAAGAGAACAAAGAAATCACCCGTTATATACAACACTTCCATATAGCTTCCATCTCGTACGATACTTTACGTACATACCTTACCTTACCTTCCAAGTACCGGTCGCCTCCTTCCTCCCGTCCTCAGGAATCATCACCTCACCTTACTGCTGCAGTGCTATAGTGTAGAGGTAGGTATATGCGTGCACTGCTCCTGCGGTGACACACCACTCACTCTCTTCCCCCCCCC
>RAOC01000226.1:0-53476 GCA_009804845.1 Neurospora sp. FGSC 26637
TATATCGGACCCGGGGACCCGAACCTTTCGGGTCCCGATACCACGGACCCGGGGACCCGGCGCCTTCGGGCCTTCGGGTCCTACCTGATTGGTCCGTTGGTTCTATCTAGTCTGGCTTACATAAGTGATCTCTGGTGGGATCGTAACAATTAACTTCATTACGACCCTGACCAAGCAAAACCTCACCCCAGAGGAGAAAGCAAGCGGGAAAGAGAGGAAAATCAAAATCCTTTTCTGGGACTATCGGACGGAGATGGGAGTATTGGATGCAGAGGAAGTCAACATCGATCTCAAGGGGCTTGGTACAGACATCGAGCTGTGGGATCTGCAGACCTGGTCCCCAATTGTCAGGGTGTTCTTCCCATGGCCTGATGAGCGCATGCGCGTCAACTGTGGGGTGGCCTTGGCCTCTCTGGGAATATAGGGTGGTGAAAAGGGTTCTCAAGGCATTATTTTCCACAACGCGGCGAACGATACCATGGCCGAGATCCTGGCTTTCCTTCGGTTCATGACCATGATGAGGAAGGAATGGGAGATATGGCATGATAACCGGGAAAGCCTCAATACAGTCTCCCTAGACTTCATCGACCCGACCATCTGGCGTAGTAACTGGACGAAAAGCAAGCCGCTACCTCCTATGCCACCGCCTCCGCCACCGCCAACACCACCACGAACACCATCACCAACTCCGTCAGAGGAGTGGCCAGACGGCTCGTAAGCAGACAATTCACACTGGTAGAGGTGTAACATCGGGCTCCCTTGAGAGTTGCCGGTACATCCAATCTCATGGGGTGCAGATTCCCACTACGGTTCCCAGAGGTAGCTCTCGGGACGTGGAAAGAGGTCTTAGCTTCAATTTTTGCCAAGGTAATATCTCGATTCTCAGTTTCAGACTTGATAGTGGAAGGGCGGCATGACGAGAAGATTCCATAGTAGATAAGTGGTTAAGCTGAAAACCATCATTATTTCTTGCCTCTATATGTCTCTTTTGACCACCGATCTCTTTCTGTGCGTTAACCACTGGGCCTATCTTGGCCTCGGACCTTCGACACCTTTATATATAATGTAATCCATTCCCACACTGTTCTAGTAGAACATCTTTACCCACATCACTACCTTACCACCCTCGATCATGTCTTCCATGTCAGGCTGGCCCCGTCTTCTCGTGGCGGCCCCCCCCCCCCCCCCCCGTCTAGAGATATCTACGCCTTCAACGACCTCAAGATGTTGGTCAAAGGCAATATCAGCGACAGCATCGTCGTCGCACTTGACGTGGAGTGCATCGACCATGAAGGAAAAGATGCAACTGCCTTGGAGGTGTTTTCAGGGCTTGGAGTCGCAACCATAGACTTCAGGCGTATCAACCTCGAAAAAGCAAACTACCAGACCTTAGCACGAATGATCGAAGCCCAGCATATCATTAAAACGGAGTTTAAGGACGTTACTGAGGGAGCGCACAGCAAGACGAACCTGTACAACTAGCCCGAAAATCCAAGGCGCCAGGTACACTGAGGAGACCTGCCCGGCTTTCTACCACAGAAAGTTCGCCGATAAGCCCGGAAAACAGCACTCAGTCAGGCCTTACCACTGCTCATTTCCCAGCGCGCTCGACCTTCAACTGTGGTGGTTGAGCTCTTTTTTCTGGGAGCTGGCACGCCAGAACCGAAGAGGAACCCTACCCGCACCCACCCTAAATCTACACACACCCTCCCCCACCCAGAAATGTGGGCCTTGCAGCTGGATGATAGCTGACATTGAAAATCCCGTTTTTACCCGCTAAATTTCGTATTTTACATGACACGCAACATTCCTCAGTTATTTTTTTCGTTCATTTTCACACGGCCATTTGCACGCATTTGCACATCACATCGCGGCGCGACTATTCCCAACACGAGGCGGGGCCCAGCATCGAGCAGTTAGATGTCAAGACGAGGCACGAAGCTGTATCGAAGTGGCCGACGAGGAGGAGGATGAGGAGCTGGGTAGATATTGGGAGGAGAGAGTTCGAAAGGAGGAGAGAACTCAAGAGGCACAGCGGGCGCCCATCGAAATATCGTCTGAAATCTCCTCCCTTGATAGTGATTTCGAGTTCAGCGAGTAGAGTAATCAATATACAGCATTTTGTACTAAATACTATGGATATATCACGAGATTTGAGTGAGTTATAGGAAATAATCATCAAAGGGGTCACATAGCTGGGTAACCTAATTTAAATGCGATACGATATTCAAAATAGGTAAGAATACCGCCAAAACCCCATATTTTACATAATAGCTGACATTTGGGTGGGGAGGGTGCGTGTAGATTTGCCCTGGGTGCGGGTAGGGTTACTCAAACCGAACCAAGAAAGAGCTTGAAAACATACGACAAGCAACGCTCTATTCAAGATTCTCTTCTTGGACCACCGCCTAGAGAAAGACATCCTGGATGAAGCCCCTGTCTACTTCACAGAACTAGGCACCGACATCGAACTGTGGGATCTCCAGACTTGGTCCCCATTTGAGCACTATTTCTTCCCGGAACCTTGGTTCGATTAGGCATGATGGCGAGATGGCAGCCCCTCCACGTGTGACCTGTGGGAGGGCTTTGGCCTCTTTGGGGATCTTAGGAGGAGACGAAGAGGCAATCAGGGAAGGGCGGGAACATGGCATCGTCTTTCATAATGCGGCCAACGATACGGTGGCCCAAATTCTTTCCTGGCTCCGCTTCATAAAGATGACGGAAAAGGACTGGCAAAAGTGGTACGAGGAGCGAGAATACCTGCCCTCCATCTCTTTGAACTAGGTCAACCCGGCGATCTATAGAGAGAACTACCTGTACGCTAAGAGACTAGAGGTAGAGAAAGACGACCGGCCGCAGTCTAGAGTTATGTTGATAGTGATTTATTTCGATCCGAGAGCACCTCGTTTTACTTTTCGTGTTTCAATATCATCTTTTATCATCTTTTTATACGTATACCACGGGTTCCATACTATCCTTGGCAATCGCTTGATCTCACCAGTTTGAGCCCCGAATCTTCTGTTATGAGCATCTAGCTCCTGAGTGTCCACCATCAAACCTTTGTGCATGTTCAAAACCTGATGGGCGAGTCCAAGGGTGAAGAGTCTCCAGGGAATAGGTTATGCGGTCAGTGAATGTTCGTCAACAGAAGCAGGACACAACCTTGACCGTGGAGTGATGCCATTCACCGAGCGTGCCATGAAGCTATCACAGGACCTGGGACCTGAACCCGCTTCGGGTAGTTTCTCCCAATAAGAACCGTGAACAATGGAATAGTTACAGGTTCTGTGACCCTTTTCGGGCCTCTTCACCACCAAAGTCCCATTCACTTCTCCTGATTGTGACCTGGGTTTTATTTCTCCCACAGCACATGTAATCCCCCGCTCCCCTCCTCGAACTCGCCCTTCTGTTTTTCCTCCTTCAGGCAATTTTTCCCAGACTCGGAATCCAAACTGTCAAAGAAACACAGCAACACAGACATCTGGCACTCGTCGCAAGACCGTGTCCAGCAACAAGAAGACAAGTAGGCATTTCTTACATCCAGCAAGCATCATCCAAGTCGGTACTAACTCACGGCTACAGATATCTTCAGTACCTCTACCAATCAACTACCATGGTTGTCGAGACGCCTGCACCACCCTTGGTTTGGGACTACCAAGGCCTAGTGGAATTTTGCAAGGAGATGGAGGATACAATCCTCGTGATGATTGACTTTGAAGGTGTCGACCATCTTCAAAACGCTCGCGGAATGCCTGCTCCCACCAACTACGACAAATTGTCGGAAGTGGGTATCGCAACCTACGACCCGCGGGACAAGGCATCGTCGTCGACCCCCAACAACGCCGACCACCATGCCGCGCATATCAAGGCATACCACACCATCATTCAGCAATTCGCCAGCTACACTGAGGAGACCTGTCCTGCATTCTATCACAAAAAGTTCCCCAACAAGCCGGGCAGTCAACACCACGCCCGCCCTTACCATTGCGCATTCGCGCGCTCGACATTCAACACGGCTCAGAAGGCTTTGGAGCACACCAGGGACATCATCAAAGATCTGAGCGCACAGAACCGCACCCTGGATGAGGTAGAGAGAGCCACAGATCGTCGTGTGTGCATCCTTTTCTGGGCTGCGCATATGGAGGAGACCGTTCTCGACCACGCCGGCATTGATTGGCGACTGCTGGCTCGCAAGTGATGATTTGGGACTTGCAATTCTGGTCCGTCTTTCAGGTCCGTTTTGGGAAGAGACAGACCAAGGGAGAAGAGGCTTTTCACTCTCTCGGCGCTCTGGGAGGAGGCGTAAACCTCCACAACGCAACCAACAACTGTGTCGCTGAATTGCTTTCACTGCTCAAGATCTTGAGCATGAAGGAGTCTGAGTGGAACTCCTGGTTCAACCAACATGTTGATCTTCCTCCCATCAACATGAACTGGGTTGAGCAGTCGATTTATTGTTACAATCTCGCCATGAGGCCCAGGAGCCTCCACGCTCGCACCGGACCCTCCCAGGGTAATCGCGCCCACCGCTCCAAGGTCCACGGGGCTCAACATTCCAACACCCAAGCAACCACCGCAAAGTCCTACGTCCAAGCAGCCAAAAATTCCGCCAAGGGCCAGAACGAAGAAAAGACTATAGGCAAGGAGAATGTTGCTGCTGATACGCAGAACAGTGAGGTCAGCCAGTGGTGGAACAGCTATGACAAGAGCAAGGTGTCCGCTGTCATGTCCAAGTACAGAAAGCCGGCCATTGCCGCGGAATCCAAAAGCGAGGTCGGCTTAGGCTGGCCTGCTGACATGGATTGGCCGTACTGATGGCACCAGGAGTGGACGATGTAGAGGAAATAAAATGTTGCGATCCGAAGAGATGGGAACTGACAACGAGGTACTAAGACTCATGTGATTGGTCGTGAGTGGCCGTTTACATGACATCGGCTCTACAAGGGACAAAACGAATACCGGACGTATGGGTACCTCTATTTAAAGGCGGCCAGGTAAGGTAGATAGGTAGGTAGCCTCGGCGAAGTCACATTAACTTTTTTTTTGAACGCACATTCGGTTTCGGAGCGGACTGGCAGGAAGAATGATAGAGGTAGCGTGCCGTTATCTACAGGGTTGGACTTGCCTGACTTAGCCCGTAGTGTGGAAATTAGAAGGAACATTGTGCATAGAGGTAGGTGGTTATAGCTATCACACTCTATAGAGATCCTCGTCATTCAGGCGTCAGGAAAGTGCGTTCGAGACAGTTTGTTGATTTGTCGCAGCACCCCAATGCATTTGAACATCTTACATTCTGTTTCTGTAACCGCAGCCGAAAACTAAGGTATACCATTTTTAATGTTTCCTTGTTCGTCCGTTGAACCATACGTTTCCCCACCTGGCCGTCTCCGATGAATACGTTGACTGCCGTATAGAAGCCTCTAAAACTGTACGTCAAAGGATCTATATACCGTACCTTACTGTACCCTAAGAGGTACTTCTACCTAAAAAGACAAATACCAAATGATCGACATGTCATTCTCAACGGAAGTCAATGTCAACGGAAGTCATGCCACACCATATGATCACGGACACTGAAGTGTCGCCCGCTTATCACACTATTATTCACCAATAACGCTGGGTCACCGAAGAGACCTGCCCGGCAGGTTATTATAAGAGGTTTGACAAAGATCCGAAGAAACAAACCCGGAAGACCACACAAAGCGCAGCCATACCATTGCCAATTCGCAAGGTCAACTATTCTAGGACGCGATGAGTCGATCAACTAGTTGAAGACCCTTCTCCACCGCCTTACGACCCAGAATCTTACCGACATAAGTCCAGCACTCGTCCTCACTGATCGGGACTTAGACTCGTGCGACCTGGAAGAATATGACGTTATCCCGGGAGTATGGGCGCATCAGCTCCCCCCGCGGTGTACTCGTTTAAAGGGCTTAAAGACTTCCGTGTTCGGACGAAGGACGCAGTGATTATTGCGGTCGATTTCGAATGCGTCGACCACTTGAACCAGCAATTCGGAAAAGACTTTTACGGCAAAATGTCGGAAATCGGCATCGCGCTTTATGAACCCCCGCAGCCGAAGAGCTCAAGAATGGCTGCTGTTACTAACGAAGCGACCTCCAATGTCAATGGACTGAATTGAACCGAGAGTGTAGAGGTATCAACACCACAAGCCCGCAGGGACTTCGACAAAAAGCAAGCCAGCAAGCCCACCATCACATAGGCACAGGTCATTTCCTCCTCGAAAAAGATTACAACTCAAGACTAGGATGAAAGGCAGTCAAACGGCGATGTGGAAGGTTAGACGGCGAGATTGTACGTGAAGGGTCGTTATACGGGGGATGGATATTGGTGGAGATGAAGAGAACCTGAACTCGAATAACATTCACCGACAGATTGGCCCTGAAGCCATCACAAACCTTTGCGGTTTTACCTCTGTCCATTCACCCGTCACACATGTAGTTAACTTTATTTCTCTCCCGATTGTCATATAAAACGAGCAGCTCTTCGACCCAACACCTTCAACTTTCTTTCCCAGTCTTCATCGCTCTCATCAGGTCAGACCCAGTAAGCCCACGAGAAGCAGCCAGACCGTAATCATGTACTCTTCGGACTCCGATTACCTCTACCAAGATAGCGACAACGAGGATGTGGCGCCCCTCAACAGTAAGACCACCATGGCGCCCCCTTTGGTTTGCTCCTTTGAGGAGCTCCAGACGTTTAAGGGTTCCGTGGCGGAGGCGATCATTTGTGGAATCGACTTCGAGACTGTGGACAACCACAACGGTACCGACCTTGCGAAAATGTCCGAAATCGGTATAGCCGTTCACGATCCGCGGAACAGTTCTTTCCCTACTATCCAAGCCACCTCCACTTCGTCCACGTCTAACACCGTCCTTGAGGATTTGGCAAAGTCTACGACCGCCGTTCATCTCCTTGCGGAGGAGTGGAAACATGAAACGGAGACGACCTGCCAGGCATTTTGGCACCGAGACCGGAAGAAGAAGGCCGGCAATCCCCATAAGGCACGACCCTATCACTGTAGGTTCGCCAGGTCAACGATCCTGGGACGTGATCAGTCGATCGAAAAGTTGAAGGACATCCTCAAGGGTCTTACAACTCAGAACCTCACTGACAAAGACTGCGAAAATGGTGAGGAAAGGCAGGTCAGAATCCTCTTCTGGGATTCGGGCCTTGAGGATAAAATCTCCCGACAGGCTGGCATCAGCCTCCCCGAGCTCGGCAACGACATCCAGGCTTGGGACCTTCAAGCGTGGTCGCCGTTCCGCATCCGCTTCAACAACGGCTCGAACAACGGTCAAGCGAAGGGAGACATAGCTTTCGCCAGCTTGGGGGTGCTTGGAGCGACGGACAATGAGGGAAAGTTGTCCACGGTTCTTCACAACGCAACGAACGACACAGTTGCACAACTGTTGGCCTTCTTGCGTATCACGGTCATGAAGAGGGGAGAATGGACTGCATGGATCGAGGACAAGATCGACCTCGCTCCTATTTCGTTCGACAGGGTGGAACCCTCCATCTATGACCACAACTTTAGCCGCAGACCGGATGCCGGACGCCAGAGAATCAACCAGTGGGGACAAGGAAAGCATCGGAAGCATGAAAAACGACCACAACACGGCAGTTTCCGCAATGACAAGGAGCTATCCAACGATCATAACGGTACCTCTACCCGCGGGCCCAGGGACAGCCATACCACCACAGCGTGTAAGAACCAGACCCAGCAATTCTGCCAGCAGAGGACCACAGTTCTGCACAAGACCCTGGCGCCTGCTCCTGAGGATAGCAACACAGTTAGTGCCTCCACCCAAATGAACAATCTCACCAAAGACATCAACAACGTCCAGCTGCAACCTTCCAATGCACAGACTGTGATGGATGGAAAGGAAGAAAGTCAGGGACCTGAGAAGCAGGAAGCTCAGAGTTCGGCGAAGCATGGTGGCCGGTCTCGAAAGCAGAGACAACGCAAGAACAAGGCTGCCAAGCGCGAGGAGAGTTCGAGGCAGATCCCGGGGCTTTCGTAGTCGTTAGGTCAAGAGTTTTGGGTCAGGGAAATTTCGGTCATGGGGTCAATCGGTGAGAGTGTTTCTGGTTAGGAGGACTTCAGTCAAGGGGTTTATCTTTGGGATGATGCAAGTGGACTCGGATTTTCAGTTTGATAGCATCTGCGGGTAGTTCCTCATCATAATGAAGTTGCTTCTCTCTAGTATACCTCCACGCTTTCATTCATGGTTTCAGTTTTAGATTCTACCAACTTGGGACATTTTGCTCGTGATCAAATACTTCCTGTCTTCCACGTCTATGCGTGAAACTCTTTAACGTCCATTCATCCCGATATGAACCAACCTCTACAGACAAATGGAAGCCGGATACGGACTTCAGGGTTTCTGGCATGGATGACTGGCCTTCATATTTGGACCGCTCGTTTTTTTCAGGGAGGAAGAGGATTTTAAGACGATTTCACAGTTCGAAGTCGCTGTGTTGTACCTGAGAGACCAGCTTGTATGGGACAGGTAAACATCGCAACTTGGCCGACACAAGTAGCACCCATCTCCAGTAATCACGTATATAGACCGTGGATAACGGCGGAAGTGCCTCAATATCTCAGGTAGCCAGCAATCCCATTCACTGAACAAGCCCTCAAGCTTTCGCCAAATCTTCGGACCTGACCTGACTTTGTGGATTGTCCTCTGCCAGCGGCGCCGGAGAACATGAAAGTTGAGTCTTGGCCTCACCTCCAAACCTCCAAAGTGCCATTTACGGGCTACTCTTCGTGATAAAGCCATTCACCATTCGTGGTGGCGCTTAAGGGTTCTGGGTTTTCCCACAACGTATTTAATTCCCATCTCCCATCTCCGAGCTGGATTTGTCTTTCTTCTCCAGAAACCACACAACAGATTGGAATATCTTGTCTGTCATCAACCACTTCACACCTGGAATTTTTTCCATAACCTTATCAATCTACAACAAAACGACGTAGGTGTGGTACAGCCCCTCCATCCTCACTCCTCAACTTCCTTTCCCTGTCTTCATTGCTCGCATCAGGTCAAACCCAGTAAGCCCAACGGGAAACGACTCATCATGTATTCTTCGGACTCAAATTATGAGGATAGCGACGACGAGTGTTTGGCACCTCTGAAAAGTAAGACCAGGGGCACACTGGCAACGCCACCTCCCTTGGTTTTGTCTTACGAGGCACTCCTCGAGTTCCGACAGGGAGTTAAGGACTCTATCATTGTCTCCGTCGACTTTGAAACAACGGACCATCCCGATGCAGGCAAACTACATTACCCGAAGATGTCCGAGCTTGGTGTCGCCGTATTCGATCCAAGGGACCCCCGGATGCGCCGACCACCGAGCTTGCAAAGTCGTACACATTAAGCAATAAACCCCTCGAAACCCTGGCGATGACCATCAAACCTGAGTATATTATCACCAACGAGTGGCGTCACATAACCGAAGACACTTGTGACGCGCCGCACCATCGCCAAAAGAACAAATTCCCGAACAAAGCTCACCATGCGCAACCATACCGTTGCCGCTTCGTCCACTCTCGGTTCAGGAGCCAGGCTCACACCATGGAACGCCTCAAGACCATCATCCGTGGTCTCTCTACACAGCACCAGATTGAAGAAGAGAAGCGGACTGCGAAGCTCAGATCTATCAAGCTCATCGTGTGGGCGTCTTACTGCGAAGAGCAGGTTTTCTTGGGTGGTGGTATCGACCTGTATTCATTGTGTCCCTCCAACCTGGAATTCTGGGACTTTCAACTTTGGGTTCCCTTCAAAGCGCGGTTCCCCCAGTCGTCACAGGCCAAGGGAGAGACTACCTTCCAGTCTCTCGGCGCCTTGGGGACCGGCGTCCCGCTTCACAATGGCTGCAACGACGCAGTGTCCCAGCTAATCTCTTTCATGCGATTCCTCGTCATGACCCCGGCCGAGTGGCATACTTGGTTCCACGAAAGAGGCAACCTCGACCCTATCTCCCTTGGCTGGGTTAAGCCGGCCATCTACAGCGACAATTACGCGCAGCGGCCTATCCCGCCCCCTCCAACCAAGAAGAATTGGCATGCCAAAAAGCACCAACCGACCATCGCTACTTCGAGCAACTGGAAGCAAGCCACGAAGACGCCCTGTACGACAAACTCAACACCGAGAGTCATCACCAATCCGACATCGAACGGAAGTATCGGACAGAGAACTTGGAGGGCTGAGGCAAACAGCACTTGGACCAAGAATTTGAACAAAGCCTTTCCCGACTACTCGAACAAAGCCTGGCCCGACAATGCCAACAATGGCTGGTCCGACAAGACGAACAATGGCTGGCCTAACGACATCGCGAGCAGCGATTGGGCCAATTGCTCTGGCAGCGGCTGGCCAAACAGCTCCAGCCCCGAGAGCAACGACTCTAATGATTCCTCAGCCAGGATCTCCGGGTGACCTGCCGGAATGGATGCCTGGAGCGATAGGTTCACGGGATGGCCTGATGGCATGATCGACGTGGATGATTCGGAGGATACCCCAGCCAACTCCTCCGGATGGCCCCCGGGAATGGATGGCTGGGATGATTCCCCAACCAAATCCACGGGATGGCCTGATGGCAAGAGCGATATGGATGGCGCGGAGGATCCTTCAGTCAACTTCTCAGGGTGGCCTGCCGGGATGGATGATCCCGAAGATACAACCTCGGCCGTTGCTTCGGGAAACACCAAGAACGAGAAGGACAGGGAAAGCGTTCTTTCATCCTCTGATGGTGTGCTGGACAACGACGAGTGGTTTACCGTCTACCACTCGCGCCGGGGAAAGAAGGGGCCTTTGAAGCCGAATGCCTACCGCCGTTAAAGTTCAGCATCTCGAAGTCAGAAAGCCCAAGCCGAGCTGATCCGCCATGCGATTATGGAACGTTGCGATATAGGGCGAGTCTCAAGAAGGATTATGGCGGTTCGGAAGCGGCTTGCTTTTCAAGAAGGATCAGTGTTGAAGGAGGTAGGAGGAGGCAAATGCCACTTACGTGGGCTGCTGCATCAATGGCCGGATGGGGGGTGGGTAGAGGTTAACTCGATGGAAATGACAGCTCTGGTCTTGAGGGTTGTTACAGTACGGAGTTGAGGATTACAGAAGCCGTCCATATACATCCATAGAATACCTCTACCTTCTTCTACTATAGTAGTTCCTGCCCTTCTTTAGAATTTCGCTTTCGATTGTCCCTTCTCTCTCATTCGCGTAGTGCTTGTAATCTCAGTGCATTTTATCGGATGATGGAAAGTGCCACGATGGACAAGGACTTCCTTCCAGTCCTAACTCCTCTCAGTCATTGTGCTTTCCTCCTATATACCCAGCGAGATAAACTCTAACATTCCCTACATCCACGAAAACAAGTAACAGGGACAGCCAGCTAAAAGTGATGATTACCGCGCATAGACATTCGTGCCAACAACTCTGTATCAGATAACATGGCGCATATCACTGCGACGGAACCGATCCTGCAGGTGGTTTGGGACTACCAGACCCTCCTACAGCAAATTCCGGCACGAGATAAAACAACAAGACCCGGTCATCATCTCAATCGATTTGGAAAATGTCGACCACCTCATCGGGGCCGGCATCAATCACTACCGGAAGATGTCAGAGCTGGGAGTGGCAGTATATGACACCAGAATGCGACCATCGTCCAACGACCGCCCCAACCCCGGCGACAACAGCAATGGCCGCCTTGAAAGCCTTGCCAAAGCGATCAAGTCAGAGCACATCATTACTACAGAGTTCCACGACAAGACCGAAGAGACCTGCGATGTACCTCACCATCGCCGCGCCCACGTGGACCCTGGCCGTGCTCACCACGCAAGGCCATATCACTGTCGCTTCGTTGAGTCCACCTTCCTCAGCAAAGAAGAGACCATCAAACGTCTCCGAACCATCATCCAGGACGTTTCCACCCAAAGCGCTCACTGACCGTCGTTGAAGCTCAACATCTCGACCTCAGAATCATCCTCAGAAGAACGTCACTGAAGTGGAAATCATCAAGTATTCGAAGATGGAGCCTTCTTGAGATAAAGATGTAGAGAGATGGTAGATAGAGGATTACGGGAGTGTTAGGTAGGTGTTTGCAGAGAAATGCATGTAGGAGTCAAAGGTGGGGAGATAAGAGAAGGAATTGATGAATACAATGCATGAGGACTTGACTGGTACGTCAATGACTGGATGGGAGATACGCGGCCCTGCATGTGGTCTCCGGAAGCATCACATTATGCGGTTCTGTACCAGGTATCTTGAGCGGCTTAATGTAGAGGTATCATTGAAGCTGCCTGATGACGCCTTCAAGTCCAGGTTGCAGATTAACGATGATTCGAATGGACGAAACGGAAAGACGAGTGTTCAAAGTTTTGAGACCGTGCGTGATGAGAATTTCTCACGAGCTCTCCTCCACAGACGGCATATGCAATGGAAATTCACCTGCAGCGGACTTCCGGCTGGCAGAACGGGTACCGCAAGTCCGCAACCCACAGAGACGGCAATACAAAGTGAATGGTGTCCGGCTTTTACTTGGATGCCCGTGACCTCGGATGAAAAACTATTTTACCTGCAAGTGTCGTGCATAAAACACCGGGTTGCTGAGGCCCGTCCCTCTTTTCCTCTCCTCAACGCAAATCTACCTACCTATATAATCGATCTCCTCGCCAGTCTGAACAGAACCAGTACCCGCGCTTCCGATCACCAGTCCGTCTCCCACAACTCCATCCACCATCCTCCCACTACCTCTACCAATCGCCGACCTGTAAGCACGGCTTTGCCGCCATTCCCTTGACAACCCTTTGGACCAGTTGGCGCTATTGCGGGTTTCGCATTCACTCGGTTGCTGAACGGAAGGACATCGTCACCCACGACATTTTGGCCAAGCCCGTGCCTTCTCTCCTAGGGGTAGGTAATCTGTTAGTGCTGCCCGCCAACTTCTACCCCGCTACCTTGCTAACCTGTTGAGAGAAAGTTGTCTCTTTTTCACCACAACATCGAGGTCTCCTCATCTTCCTTACTCTTCACTTCGACGCTTTTTTTTCCACTCCGAACCTGAGACGGATCCGGTCAAGTTCAACCTCCGGCCAACATCGACCTTCGCTCGAGACCTCGACAAGCCTCTTATATATCCTTCTTCTCTTAATCATCGTCCGTCGTCTTCGACCATTACTCACCCCCGCACATCTCCAACAAACTCAATCCTCATCCCTCAAAATGTCGTCAGTATACCGGGCCAGAAGAGAGGTGGACGAATACCTCTCCCAACCTCCCCGCGTAAACACCCTTGAAGATCTCAAGGACATGTACAACAAGTTCAAAGACACCATCATCGTGTCGATCGACTTCGAGTGTGTTGACCACATTCCCGAATGGGACGCATCGCCTTACGAGCGGCTGTCCGAAGTTGGAATGTCCTGGTATGACCCCCGGGACGACAGCTCACGCAGATTCACCGCCGAGCGAGCGCTTCCCAAAATCCGCTCCGTACATTGCATTATGCGCAAGTACAAAAACTTTACCGCCGACAGTTGCTTCGCTGCGTGGCACGAACAGAAGCCTCACAAGGCTGAGCCATACAGTTGTTACTTTGCCAAGAGTTACATCTGTAACAAGCAGAAGGCAATGGACATAATCGTCGATAAAACGAAGTGGCTCTCCACGAAAAGCCTTTCTCGGAAGGAAGTAGCGGCGGGCAAGGAACGACAAGTTATCGTTCTGTACTGGGACGCCAAACTGGAGACCTCCGTCTTCCGCGAGGCCGGAGTTGACATCACCGCACATGGCGCAGAGCAGTGGGACTTCCAACTGTTGGATCTTTTCCACAAGCGGTTCCGAAAAACGAGAAACAACGCGGGGGAAATGCTCTGCTCGCTCGGCGTCTCGTTCTTGTCCTCCTCCTCCGACTTCCAAAGCAACTATTTTGCCTGGCACAATGCGACCAATGACTGTTGGGCAACGGTGGCTGGGTTTCTGCAGGTCCTTTCCATGGCCAGGCAGACATGGAAATGGAAGCGCTGGGTGGAGGAGGAAAAGACGAAAGACGACTGGGAGATGCTCCAATGGGACATCTATTCGAGGGAGAAGCGAGAAGGGACGGACCTTGCATCTCTTGACATGAGCTTGCTGAGGGCGAGGAAGTTCAAAAGGAACGCTGCATTGTCTCCGCCGCCTGAGAAGTGGCCCAAGGATCCCTCCGGCCAAAGGAATACCAAGAGACAAGAGGTCGACTGTCTCTGTGATCTTGACTGTCTTCTTGGGGTCGACTCTGTTCCCAGGGATGCGACAATCCTCGACCAACAGACCCGAGACGTGCAGACAACGGGAGGAGAAATTCGCGAACAAACGTCCAAGTCGCGGCGACGACGATGGCGGTCGCGATGGCGGCGGCGCTATCGTAAACCAGCTACATCGTCAGCTGAGGGCGGTTGATTACCGCTGGCGAAGGTCCTGCACCAACTTCCTATGGCGGGAGCGGACAATCGATACGTCTTTGGCAAAAACAGAACATTCCATTGATATTGGGCAAGTTCATTTCATTGCCGATTGAGTCCTGGGCGATCCATCATCCATCCGTACATGGATCCTCAAGACGATGAATCAACACCGACAAGGAGACTCTACCAGACAGCAGCACACATCGAGGAGAGCAAAGAAAACCACGAAGGACCGCGGCCGCACACCGAAAGCAAAAGCCTGAAACGCAACTTGCGGAATCAACATCGAGACAAGCACTGGCCAGGGCTTCCTAACGGAGGCTCTTCTCGTTGCTGACATCAGCATTGGGTTGTACTGGGACTCCACCTTGGAGACCTCAGTCTTTCGGGAGGCTGGCGTAAACATTGCGGCCTACGGGCGCGGAGCAGTGGGATTTTCAGCTACTCCCGATCTTTCACTGCCGATTTGGAAAGAGCAGGTCCAGCGCGGCGGATGTCTTCTCTCGGGGTCTTTGCCAGATCCTTGTCTGCCAGTGTCGAAGGCGAGAATATGTGGTTGTCTTGGCACAATGCTGCCAGCCAGATCCGGCATCGTCAACATCCAAAACTCTGAGCCCGAAAAGCCATCGACATTCTTATCCGGTACATCTACACTGGCATCTGCGACATTCCCGCCCTGTCCCCCACAACCAAGACCAACATCGTCTCCTGCTTCGAAGTCTACAGGGCGGTGGCTGGATTTCTGCAGCTACTGTCGATGTGCGATGAGACTTGGAATGGATGCTGGATTTGAAGCCAAAAGGGGAATGGCTGGCCTGGAGGTACCTGGGTTCTAAGGAGCCACGTGAAGACAGGGACCTCAAGGCTCTTGATATGACTTGGTTGGACCCCAAAGTCCTCAAGAGGAACATGTGTTTGACTGCCTCCCGGAAAAATTGCCGAAGCGGCCACTTGACAAGCTGAGGACTAAGTTGCCAGAGGACGTTGAAAAAGAGAGTCCCCCGAAATCGATCAAGTCTCGTCGACGTCGGCGTCGTCGCGTTCGGCATTGTGGCACTGGGGAGTCAGCCCCCTCGTCATCATCAAACCTACCTACGGGTAGTCGCTAGACTTCGGATGTCAGCAGCGCACCATTTAGACAAAGATAAGTAAATGACGGCATTTGGGTAACAGGGGCCACACATAGGATTCAGGAAGGCCCCCAGATTTGGGCTTCAATGATGTCGAGGGACTTCGGGTTGGTGGATCGTTGTCTCTCTTTCGTTCGAGATGGGGTAATGACTCTCTATCATGGTAACAGGAGCCAACCTGGATGTATTAACTTGTTAGAAGTTCCAAAATTCCCTACCTTTTGGCCTTGATCCTGTGCCTATGATGTCTGTCGTGTTCTGGTCGAGTGTCATGGGTGTGTCGTTCCAAGCTGAACCCTAACCCTTCCAGTGAACAATCCGCCATGGTCCAATGTCGAGGTGCGTACTCGTGGGCATGAAGCGGCATTGGCTTCCTGTTATATGTAACCCTTTGCCGTCCTCTCGTAGCGTCTGATAATGCACGGTTCATTTGGTCGGTTCGGAATCGTGAACTTGTAGAAGTCTTCCTAGAGGCACGCTTGGCAAATGTTCTAAAATAATGTTGTTGGCAGAGGTACCTTGCATCTGTTCGACATCGTAGGGTGTCCCTTGGCGAGACATGTATGTAAATGTCAGGGTACTCACCGCACCCTAACCCAAGGGCCAAGTACCGGGGTAACAGTGCGAACTTGGGAATTGCAAGAATACTGGCTCGGATTCCAAGTTCGTGTTGGTTTGGTTCGCGGCGGGCTGGGCTTGTGCATCCGAAGCCGTTGTCGCATGTCAAAGTCCGAAAGAGGGATCACTCATCATGAATTGTTGACAATTCTGGAGACAAGTGTTCGCGAAGAGTAATTTGGTAGGGGAGGAGAAGAGAAGGTTGAGTTCAAGGACAAACACCAAAAGAAAGTGAAGGCATCAGTACAATGGAATCGGGAGTTGCAATGGGCAAGCCGTGCCAAGTAGCCGCATGATGACTGCCTGCCCGTGCAACCGGAGGGCGAGATTTTATTTGCTTCCAGATTGGAAACACTTGGCAGGGTCGACTTTTGAACGGGAAGTTGCACAGCAGCTCATACATATCTGTGAAACACACGACGACAGTTGCGGGCAATGCCGCCTCAGATAGGGCAAGACAAAGCCACACCCGAAGAGAGGGGCCCAATGACGAGGACCCAAAGGCCCTGTTCGTTCCCGCTGTACTACGGTAAGGAAAACCCAGTTTTGGTGGCTGTAAGGTGCAGTGCAGCTGCGGGTTATGTACGGTAATGCAAGGCCTCCTCTACCGGGAACGAACACGGCCAAAGTCACTTTTCTGTCAAACTTGAACTTGTCATGATTCCATTTCTTCCTCTTCCTTCTTCTGTTCACTCGTTGCAGTCTCGGATCAACGACCCACCTGGTGTCACCATGGTGATCAGAAGCTCGCCCAAGTTGAGCAGCCTCAAGTACATTGCCCTAATCCTCCCTCTTCTCTTCACCATCATCTACTTCTACCACCACCGCCCCGCCATCCTCGCAGAAGAGTCGACACGACTGCGACTTCTGCCTCACAAGCCCAATGACTTCTGGGTCGACTTCTTTACCCGTCTCGAGGCGGTCCGACCGCATGCGCCACCCCTCATGTTCAAGCAACGCGCAGATGGCTTGAACTGGAAACCCGACTTTGACCGTGCCCGCCCCGAGATCTGGCACCCGGATCCCAAACATGTCAATGCTTTGAGCAGTTCCCACGCTGCTTTCATCAAGACCCTGCCCGACTTTGCGCGCCATCTGCCCTATGATGCCGACACGACCGGCATTGTGACGACCGCTGGCAAGGGCAACTTTGACCAAGTCATCACCCTACTAGTCATGACGCGCCAATCCGGCTCCAAGCTTCCCATTCAGATTGTCGTCGACTCGTCGTCAGTTTGGATCGACAAGCTATGCGCCAACCTCGTCCCGCATTACAACGCCGCCTGCATCTACGTCCAAGACATCTGGGCGCACCTCAACCCCCCTCCTCCCAAGTTCGACCGCTTCCAATGGAAGTTTCTAGCCATGGTCGCCTCCACCTTCCAGAACATCCTCTTCCTCGACGCCGACATCATCATCGCGAACAATCCCGACGCCATCTTCGCTCCGGGCGCCGAGCCCTTCAAGTCCACCGGTTTCATCGCCTGGCCCGACTTCTGGGTCCCCTCCGGCTCCAAGATCTTCTACCAAATCGCCGGCGGCATCCCCGTCCCGCAGCTCACCGACCGCGCGACCTCGGAAAGCGGTATGATCGTCCTCGACAAAGCTCGCCACGCCGACACCCTCCTCCTCGCTTCATACTACAACTACCACGGCCCCGCGCACTACATGGCCATGCTCTCGCAGCACGGGCCGGGAGAAGGCGACAAAGAGACTTTCCTCCAAGCTGCATACGTCCTCGAAGAACTCGCCAAAAAGCCCTTGGAACACGGCGGCTATACCCCGCCAATGGAATGGACCAAGCTCCCCTCGGCCAAGGGCCAGAAGAAGGGGTTCTACGACGTCAAGAAAATGCCCACGGCCCACGGCCGCGACGCCAACGGCAAGTGGCGCGGCATGTTCATGAAGCAGATGGATCCCGTCGAGGACTGGCGCGCGTTGCAGCAAGCAGCCAAGGAAGCGAAGCATCCTGCTCCCGCTGATACCCATTCTCCCTATCTCTTTGACTCGTCGTGGCTGTCAACAACCGGCAACCTCACAGTCCAGCAAGACGAGAAGAAAATCATGTTCTTCCACCACAACGGCGTCAAACCGGATTTCTCGGACGTGGCCAAGGAAAACACGGGATTGGTGGAGACGGATGAGAAGACGGGCAAGAAGATGCGCATGTGGGGAGATCCCAAGTGGATTGTTGAGACGACGGGAAGGGATCTGGAGAAGATTTTGTGGTTGAGCACGGTGGATGTTTGGTGTAGGCTGGATTGGATGGAAACGAGTTTGATAAAAGGAAAACCTGCCCGCACCCTACGCTTTCCTACACGTACCCTGTCTTCCACAGCCCCTCTCAAATTTTCCACCCAATTCAAGCCACACCTTTTAGATAGAGGTATTGAGGAAGGGGATGAGGCTATATTGTTCCATCTCGAGCCTTAGTATTCTTTAGGAAACCTTTGAATATCGTCTTTGGGAGCTAATTCTAAATAATGGTACTATAAATATAACCAGGAAGGAATTTATTAATAATAGGGTAGGAATAAGTATTACCAGAAGGAAAACCTCTTTGGTCTATATGAAATGCGCTATCGACTTTAAGATACGAGGTTTTAGACACTAATTTAGCCGTAGTGGTTAATAACATAAGAAAATCTCGAAACTCGCAGGGGACGTGTAGGATATTGTAAAGTGCGGGCAGGTTTTCCCTTAATAAAATATATAGAAGGATGTCGGAGATTTACAATAAGATTTATATTAAGAATATTTGAGGGGGTGGACGTAAAAGTGTAGATCAAGTAATCGTAGGAGTAAACGAGAGATAAGCGAGTGAAACATCTTATATGGAACATCCCGATTCTAACGGTTTATTAGGCAGTTAGAGCGGGATGGCGTTTGTGGCTGGATGGGCTAAAACCCGCACTTTCCGAGAATGAAAAGTTGGTAATCAGTTTTACCGTTCGGTGCTCGGTTGTCAGGGCGCTAGGAACCTATCAGGCGACAACCCCGGAACAACGCCGACGAACACCGATATTAAGCAGCACAAGTGAACGCCGCAGTGTGGCGTCGGACCCAGTCGGAGCCGCTCCGGGCTCAGCCACCATAGAACCGGAGGTACAACACTATAAATCGTCGGTCGCAACGGCTATAGAGTTGTCGGGTTCAGCTATCAATACATCTTTGGTCCTCCCCCTACCTTGACGTCCCCTACAGTCACTTCAACCTACCTCTCCTCTACGTTCCTGACATTGGTGGCATTCGCTAGTCTGCTTGATATTCTCACGTCCGTTTCCGTCTTACAAGATTTTCGTCGAAGGGTCCTGTCTATTTGTCTAATTTCCCGATGGAAGGTAGGTATTCATTCGTATTCGCCATTGTGCATGGCCAAGTGGACAAGTATATTAGGTACAGGTGTTCGCTTTGCTGTATTTCAGTTCGGTCATCGGCGTTAGGTAGGGACGGACAACCAAGACATAGTGAGCGGAGAGTAAGTACAGGTAGATACTAGATAGTGGTAGGTACAAATATGAAAATTACTATTATGTGTACGTACATCCCTGCTACGAAGATTGTGATCGAACGAACAAAAGGAATCGCAGGAGGTCGAAAGAGGTGACTGAAGTGGGTGCAACCAAGTCCAAAGAAACAGAAACCTGGAAGTCAACAACAACTCCTGCATTGTGCATTGAATGGTTCGTTGTCGGGGGAACATGCAGCTACCACAACCCCTCACAAAGCCACGTGCGGCCGCCCTCAGGGGCATCATGCATCAATGGATGAGCCGTCAAAAACCACACAGGGTAGGTAGGTGGGACAAAATCGCTTCACGGAATCGCGGGGGCCCGGATCCGGTCTCGACCAGGGCATTTCCCGAATTGATCCCGACTCTTGTCCACTTTTCTCGCTTCGAGTCTCACTCACTTGGACACATTGATTCGGCCACCGATGTTCATTTATGTGCCAACACCAAAATCTCAACACAATTCATCGAGCGATCGCCACGAAAGCAGCTAGCGACTGCGTAAGTGGTTGGAAGGTCCGATTTTCGCTCCCATCCACATGAGCGACTCCAGCTTCGACGGAGGAAGGACAACATAAAGGGTGCATAGCACCAAAAGAGATACTTGACTGCCAACAACAACGAGTTCATTTATTCCGTTAAAGCTGAGTAGTACACTGCAGATAAGGTAAGGTACTCAATTCTCATCATCCATTCCATAGGTACACGTTGTCATCAATCAGTCATCAGCATCCCCCATTTCTCACTCTCCTCCGCCCACAGAATCTTCCTTCCTCCATCCAAGGCCCCAATCTTCCTTCCCGCATTTTACGTTCCTGTTCCCACATTCTCCTCACCACTCACACCCATCTACACCTCAACCTCCACCTCATCCATATTCCTCAAAAACATCCAAAACCACTTCACCCCATTCACATGTCCCCGCACACTCACCCGTTCATTAATCGTATGGATGCTTCCCAGGCCCGAATCGTCATCCGCCGGGTCATACCCCGGTCCCCAGCGGAAGATATGCTTCGTGAGGCCCCAGTAATATCTCGTATCCGTGTTGCCCGTCATGATGCCGGGAGTCACAATCACTTCCTCGCCATAAAGCGCGCGGGTGGTGCCTGCTAATACCGAAAAAGGGGTCGCCGGGCCGTGGAGGTTTACTTGGGAGGGGGTGACGGGTGCTACCAAAAGTTCGTGGTCTGACTTTGTGAGGATGATGGAGTTGGCTGGTTCTAGCTCGGAGTGTTCGAAAGCGTGGAGGGAAAGGTTGTGCTTCTTCGCAACGTGCGCGGCGAGTTTGGTTAGGCGCTCGTAGACCACGTGCGGAGTGTCACCGATGTTGATGCGGTTGTTGACCGTCACGCGCACACGCTCCGGCAGGGCGTTGACTTTGACGCCGCCCGTGATCACGTCCACGGCTTGAGAGGTTTGCATGAGGTATTTGATTGCTGGGCCGCCTTGACGAGCGGCTTCGAGGGCGAGGTAATCGGGTTTGACTTTGGCCTTGCAGGCTTCCCAGTGTTGCTGCTGCTGGCCCGAAGAAGAGTGGCGGTGGTGGGCGAGCAACTTCTTCAGTTTGTGCGAAAACTGAGGCGAATGCGCAGCGCCGCATTGCAGCTGGGTGAAATACGGGTTGTCCTCTTCCAGATGGGTGCGGTACTGCTCCGCTTCGATGCGCGTGATCAGCTCGCTCAAAACTCCAATGCTGGTGTGGTCCGAGGGGATGGACGAGTGGCCGCCGGTCATGCGGACGGTGATGTGAATGTCTGAGTATCCCTTTTCGGCAGTGCCGGGTTTGGCGAAGAGCGTGCCCCAGGTCTTTTCAAACGTGGAGCCCTCGTCGACGATCACCGCGAGAGAGTCCTTGCCGTAGCGGCTTTCGATGAACTTCGACAGATGCGCAGCGCCTTGCCGGCCCGAACACTCCTCGTCGAAACCGAAGCTGAGCAAAATAGTCCGCTTGGGCTCCCAGCCGGATTCGAGCAAGAGCTCGACCGTCTCCATGATGGCGATCAGCTGGTTCTTGCAATCCCCGGCCCCGCGACCCCAGATGTACTTGCCGTCGTACTCGCCGGACCAAGGCGGGTGCGTCCAGGCGGGGATCGTCTCGGGCGGGACGGGGACGGTGTCCTGGTGGGCCATGAGCAAGGTGGGCTTGAGGTCCTTGTTGGATCCTTGCCAGGTGTAGAGCAGGCCGTGGGTGTTGACCTTGTCGACTTGCAGCTTGGAGTGGATTAGCGGGAACGTCTTCTCGAGATAGGACGCGAAGTCGTAGAAGACGTCCCAGCGCGGGTCTTCGCCGATGGCGCCCAGGTCGTCAAAGGACTCGGATTTGACGCGCACGGCACCGGAGAGGCGGGCGACCGAGGCGTTGAGGAATCCCTCGGTGGAGAGGAAGTCGTAGGCTTTGTCGAGCTTGTCATTTTGGCTGGGCTTGAGCGGGGAGGGTTGCACGCATTGGGAGGCGAAGTTGACTGGCGCTTGGTTGGTGTGCCAGGCGTAGAGGGCGTAGAGGGGAAGACCGAGAGCGAGGGCTTTGGCGACGGTCTTGAGGGACTTGCATCGGTTGTTGGATGCCGGGGCCGCCATGGGCGTATAGGCCACCGGGAGAGAGATTCCCTTCTCCATGGTTGATGATGATGATGTCTTTCGCGATCGAAAGACGGTTGGAACTGGATGTGGTCAAACAATTATGAGTGTTGGGGATGACGGAGTATATAAAAGTGATTGGTAATGGTGTGTGTTGACGCGGACCGGAGTCAGACCGGGATTGCCGAGACGTGGTTGACACCTCCTGGATTCGGAATGGCGCGGTTTGTTTTATCTGTCGTCAAAAGCGGGGGCGCGATGCTGCGCTGTCACCCCCACTAGTTCCGGGAACGGGAGCCGAGTGGTGGTGGGCCGTTCTTGGGCAAGGATCGTCTTCTCGGCCGCGTGGGGAACCAAGGAATGCCGTCATTCGGGACGGACGGTGACAGAATAGGTAGGGACCCTCGGATCTGATATCGCTGATCTCGCACTCTTCAACCACATGAACCAGTTGGGTGAGGGACAAGTTGTTTTTAACACAGGTTTCCAGATGAACCACCGTCCTTGTACTCAAAAACGGCCCGCAATGTCCTACGCAAACATCAGAGCACGCCATGCACCAAACCGCTTGGTATCATGATGCAATCTCCGTCGAACGACAAACAGAGCGCATGTGTGACAGGTTCTTCCATGAAACACACACAATATCTGATTTCTTTTTTCCATTAATATCTTTTCCATTTTCGTCCTTTGGCTGGACGGTCATTGATAAAGGCCATGCGCAACTGTTCAGTTTCAAGCCCATTGGGGGTTTGGGGGTGGCGCATGAGATCTAGATCTCGCGATCATTGATGGCGCAACTTCATAAGCACAACTCACTAGTTCCAAAGGCATCAACAAGCGCCAGTGGTTTAGTGGTAAAATCCATCGTTGCCATCGATGGGCCCCGCGTTCGATTCGCGGCTGGCGCAGTTCAAGTTTTCTTTTTTGCATTTTTTCTTGAGGCTGAGATCATGATGGTTCGCTCATGGTTCGTTCGTGTGTGGAGTTTCGTCTCTCTTCTGACTTTTGAACTGAGAGCGAAGTTCTTCTTGTCTATGATGTATGTCTGTCTATTTTGCGGAACTACAAACTGTCTGAAGCTAAATGCTACCAGAGTGAAATCTAATACGAGAAGTCGTACATGGTGTTCTACATGTTGAACCTGGAGATCACATGCCGTCTTTTCCTTGAACCGAACACCAGGAAATGCTACGCTGAAAAGCAATGAAAGCAATGGGTATCATCAACACCTTCTCCTTCCCCCACTCCTCTCTGATGCCATGGCGAGGAGACTTATGACTGCTCTTCCGCTTCGCTCATCACACGCTCACGCTCTCTCTGTTCCTGCCTTCTCTTCTCCTCCTTGGCCTCCTCCTTCCACTTCTCCTCCGCCCTCCATCTCATACCTCTCCTCATAACAAGCACCAAAAACGGCGCGAACCCGATATACAACAACCCGAAGATCGTGTATGACCATCCACTCCCAATCCCGTTAATCATGGGCAGAATCACCGCACTGCTCGCCGCTCCGAGCAAGCACCTCGTCAAGTTATTCGCGGCCGTCGCCGCTCCCGCCTTGCCCGGGTAAATATCCGCAATCAGCGTGCTGAGACTGTTGTTGAAACCGATCATGCCTATTCCAAAGAGGAACAGCAAGACACAAGGCGCCGCCAGACTCGTCTTGCTCTGCATCGCCCAGCCCCATGCTATTATCACGGCACTGCTCAGCGCCAGCAGCGGTAGTCCCACCTCTAGTCTTGCTCTCTCGATGGGGAAGGCCGTCAGATCCGTTTGCCGGGTTCTGTCTACTACCATACCCAGCCGCCTGGCATGGCGATGGTAGTTCCAAGTGATCACCTTGCCAATAGCAAAGGCTGTGACGATGGAACCGCCCGCCAAAGGGAGGTACATGAGACCTATCTGCACATCGTTAAACCCGTAGAGGGTATGAAGCTGGTTAGGCATGGCGGTGCCGATGGCGTAGAAGCCGGAGAAGACGATGGCCGAGTAGCAGAGGAGGATAGCCAGCTCTTTGGAGCGGAAGAGAAGTGTGAGAGACTCGATGAGGTTTGGCGGGGTGAGTTGGAGTTTGATCTTCTGACGCGGAGCAGAGGCAGTCGAGATGGTATGATGGAGGCCGTTGTTGTCTTCTTTGGAGATGTCAACTTGACGACGCTCCCGCTCCATGCGGCGTTGGCGACGGGCTAGCTTGTCGCGGATGAGCTGCCAGCCTGTCCAGTATATCCAATGCGAATCCTTGCGACCGCTGCCGTCGCCTACGATCTTGCGGCACGTTTCGGGGAAGAACATGATCAGGGCCAAGAGGTTGACGCTCGCCATGATGGTTAGTAGCCAGAAGATCCAGCGCCAGCCGAGGTATTCGGTTAACAGACCGCCTAGCACTGGTCCGAGACTGGGAGCTAAGACCTGGGGAAGCGAAGTGATGCCGATGTAGGTGCCACGCTCAGCGCTGGTGGTGATGTCGGCTACAGTGGCCTGACAAAGAGCAATGGTGGTGCTCGATCCCGCACTCTGCAGCATTCGAAGGACCAAGATACTCGTGAAATTCTTGCTCAGCGCCAGACCGATGTCGGCCGCAATGTAAATAATGAAGCAGATTACGTAGGCAGGTCGACGGCCTGCTGAATCGGCCAATCCGCCGAGGAACATGGGTGTGATGCCTTGGAAGATCATGTATGTAGTTACCGTCAGGTTCGCCTTGGTTGCGGTGATGTTGAAGTCGTCAGCCAGGGTAGGCAGAGCTGGGAGGTAGATTTGGGCCGTGAGGGGCGAGAAGAAGGCCGAAATGGAAGCGCCCAAGATGATGAGGCGCTTGGCCCAAGTTGAGTGAATCGAGTACTTGGGAGGCTGCTCGACGGTGGGCGCTTCGCTTTGCGGTTCGCCGGTCAGGAGGGGCGCGGGTTCGGCGGGAATTGCAGCGGCTGGTTGTGAAGCCTGTCCCGTTTGTTCTTGGTCAGCGTCAAGCTGGGGTTGTTTCTCCTGTTGATCCGTGTCTGTCGCAGTGGCCGTCGACATGGACCTGCGCGAGTCCGCGACTTGTTGTTCCAAGTCGGGTTCAGCCATGGCGCTTTCTCTTTCTGGGAATCGGCCAAGGCAACGCTCGCGAAGAGTGAGTGTTGGAAGGAAGAAAAGGTGCGTGTCGAAATGTTGAAAGATGGCCCACGAGCAGGAAACCGAGACTTATAAAAAAGGGAACTAAGATCAAGTGGCGGTCGGCTGAAGGAACGGCCTTGCAAGTTGAGAAGGAGTCACCAGATTTATGGTGGGGTGGAGAGCGAAGGTCCAGGCTTGAGATATATATCCTGGCCGGCAATTCGGATCCGGTTAGGCGGTGACCATGACGGGAAGGTACAGTTGCAGTTAACCAAGATGGGTACTGAAGAGGGAAGGAGCTACCCTTGATGCATCTGCATCTTTGACACTTGATTGATCGACATTTAGTACTTAACAAGCCAACCGCGGATGAAGTATGAGTAACTAACTGTATTTGACTGTTTTTGAATGATCGATGACACGATCTTGATATGAGTGGAGGATCAACCGTCAGTTACATCCATGATTATTCCCGCCAACTCGGTTCCGAAGGTGGAGGAGGGAGGTTGTTGGTTTCTGGACTTTTCCATTCTCGAAACATTCAATTCAGAACACTGAATAGGCATGGATTTGACCATCAAAAATTGTGGCAAAGTGAAAGTGGAAAAAAAGTTATCCGGCCGAGAGAAGGGAGTATCCTGGATTCCGGTCCCACCGGCAGTCCGGCACCGTAACGGCGGTGGGGCCGTGATGATGAAATATTTGGAGTGGTTGTTTCAGAGTCCGAGCGGCTCGCAGCATCGGTGCCGCATCGGCTATGGACTTGTACTTGATGGTCAATCCCTGACGACCACTTTCATTCTTATCCAATGTTGCCCGGGTTGCCAAAGTGTCTCAGGCTATGTCCCTGCACATTTGTGGCACCCTTGTGTTATGGGATTTGGTAAAGTGTTCCTGAATATCAACACCAGCATCTCGGTTGCCGATTCGGCTTCTAGAACAATGCTGACGAGGAAGCATCGGGGAAAACATGTGATTCCTGTTGGATCTAGCGTTAGAGATAACCTGGAACTCGATTCAATTCTTAGTTGTGTGGGTCAACTCGAGGTCTCGAATTGGGTTGAGTTGAATTGAGTCGAATCGAGTTGAGCAAGTTGCCCCGACTGCGAGGCCACCTATAACCCTAACCCCTACCTGGGTATTCGAGGCGGTCAACTCAATAACTCACTCGAGTTGAGTTGCAACTCCAGCCAAAATCCCCAAGTTGAGTTGAGTTGAGTCTGGTTCGGGAACTGTTCGGTTGAGAAATTCCCATTCGGGGAGAGAGTGACGCCAACCCAATCCAAGCTTGTCGGTGCAAAGCATACGGAGGTCGGAGAACGGACCCGGGGCCGGAGTTAGGGATAAATGTCGGAGGTTTCGGACGCCCTTATCGCATCCAATTTCACAACGCTCGGCGGTTTAAAGACCGAAGCTACCGTGGACAGCCGGGTTAGGGTTAATTGAATTTGAAGTCGATGTGATAAGAGCTGCCGTTGATAAGCGGTGAGGGGGCAGCGGGGATTCTCCGCACTGTTCTAGAGCCCTGGAAATTGGGGTAATTGGGGTAAGACAGCGCCTGCCAGCAGCTTGTCGGGGCTCTACACGTGTAAACACCTCCCTTATCGGTGGTCCTATCAAATGGCGGGATAAGAGACACATGATCGCCTTCCCCAAAGATAACCCCAACACGTGTAACGCCGTGGACGGTGAGGGCCATGAGCCAGTCCATGAGGTGTTGTTCCCGTCCCTCTCACCATCTGTCCCTCCTTCCCTCCTCCAGTTCATATCACCATCAGCATCATCAGATCTCAAGTTTCAACACCAACCCGAATTGCTTCTCCCTTTGATCCCGCTTATCCGGGTGCCCTATAACTGCCCTATAGTAATACGATCCGCGTTATCGCATATCATACCCGCCTAATTCCAATCGCCATGTCCGCCAACGACCAGAAGCAGAAACCCGCCCTGGATGGCTTCTGGCACAACGGCAGCTTCTTTGCCTGGGCGCCTCCGGTTACCAAACCTCCACCGGCGCGAATCCCCAGTCGACTTGTGGTGGCGGCAATTCTACATGATCCCACAAAAGAAGCCACACAAAGCACAACTAATGCTCCCGAGAAACCCATCGCCGCCGAGCTCCCCCCTCCTCGCCCAGCCACCAAAACTGCTGTTACCACTCCAGCTCCCAATCAACAACCCAAACAAACAAACGAGCCAAAACCAGGCGCAAACACCTTCGTCTCTCACAATGGTCACACATTCGCTTGGGCGCCGCCCGTCACAAAATGTCAGCAAGACCGTGCCACCAGTTCCCAGCCATCTCCAAGCATTCCACCCACCCCCGAGCACAGCTTCTCGCACAATGGCCATTCATATGCGTGGGTATCATCCGTGACAACACGGCAGCCAGAGCACCAAGACACCAGTATGAACGCTTTCTCCCACAATGGTCACTCCTTCGCATGGGCGTCATCCGGGACAAAACGCCAGTCAGATTCCACAACCAAAGCCCCGGTACAAGCCCCCATGTCATTGTCGACCCAATTCGGGGAGGCACGGAAGACAATGGAAGAACTCGGAGAACTCGGACAACTCCTCGAACGCTCGCAAGCCCGCCTCGAACGCACAAAGGCCGGCATACTGGAGTCCCTCGCCGGATCCTCCCGAGCGGGAATTGTTCAGCCAGATGCGCTACCGCTCCCTCCGCCCCGGAACAGCCCTCCCAGACCTTTCAGGGACTTCCAGGATGAACTTGCCGAGGCACGACGTCTAGCAGTAGCTAGCATTACTCGAAATCAACAACATATCAGAAACCGTATTACCAATGAGGATCTTTACGACGAACTTCGCCACCTTCGTACCGTGACAAGCAGGCTCGTCGGCGAGCGCCTGCATCCTCCATCTAACCCTCGGTACCATGTCGCCCAAGACCAGATCGCCCAACAGACACCCGAGCCTCTCCCCAGCAATGCCACCACCGAGCCTCCCAAAGACCTTCCCAGCCGATATTCCTTCGCAAACAAGACCGATAAACCTCAAGGCGATGTCCCCAGTCGATATACCTTTACGGCCGATCCAGTCGCGAATCCGAAATCGGTTGTCAAAGGTCAAGGGCACAAAGGCCACTACCGTTTCAGCCTTCTCACCGATAAGCTCGTTCGATTCGAGTGGTCCGAAGATGGCGGCTTCGAAGACCGTGCTTCCACAACCGCATTCTTCAGGTCGTTCCCTACCCCCGAGTTCAAGGTCAACGACAACAAAGACAAACTGGAGATTGTCACCCAATACTTCCACCTGACCTACGACAAGAACGAGTTCTCGTCTGACGGCCTGACGGTCAAGGCTGGCAATGATGTGTGGCACTACGACGGCAAAAGCTACGGCGATCTGGGCGGCACAGCCAGAACTCTGGACCGGGCCGACGGGCGCATTCCTCTCGAACCAGGTGTTTTGTCGCGCAAAGCATACGCCGTGCTCGATGACAGCGCCTCCATGCTGTTCGAAGACGGTTGGATCGCCACCAGGAAACCAGGCCGCAAGGATGGCTATCTCTTTGCCTACCACGGCGATCACAAAGCTGCCATCAAGGACTTCTACCGTCTGTCGGGCGGTCAGCCATTGCTTCCTCGATGGGCCCTCGGAAACTGGTGGTCCAGATACCATGCCTACTCGGACAAGGAATACCTGGCGCTCATGAAGAGGTTTGCAGCCGAGAAAATCCCGCTCAATGTTGCCGTCATCGACATGGACTGGCACAAGGTCAACATCCCTTCCAAGTACGGTTCCGGATGGACAGGTTACAGCTGGAATCCCGACTTGTTCACGTTGCCAGAGAACTTCCTCAGTAACCTCCATGATATGGGCCTCAAGGTTACTGTCAATGATCATCCGGCAGATGGCATCCGCGCCTTTGAGGACCAGTACAAGCTTGTGGCCAAGGCCCTGGGTCACGACACATCAAAGGAAGAACCGATTCGCTTTGATTGCACCGACAAGAAGTTCCTCGACGCCTACTTTGACGTGCTCAAGACCAATCTGGAGGATGAGGGTATCGACTTTTGGTGGATTGACTGGCAACAGGGCAACCGATCGCGCATTCCCGGCGTAGACCCGCTGTGGGTGCTCAACCACTACCACTATCTCACCAGCCGTCGCAACGTCAAGACCACTGCGACGCCCATCACCTTCTCCCGGTATGCTGGTGCTGGCTCTCATCGCTATCCCATTGGCTTCTCTGGCGACACACTCATCACTTGGGCTTCGTTGCACTTCCAGCCCGAGTTCACTGCGACAGCGTCCAACATTGGCTATGGCTGGTGGAGTCACGACATCGGCGGCCATTACGCTGGTGCCCGCTCCAACGAGCTGACCGCGCGCTGGGTCCAATTTGGCTGCTTCTCGCCCATCCTGCGACTGCACTCCGAGAAGAGCCAGTGGAATTCCAAGGAGCCATGGCTGTACGAGCCCGAAGCCCGCAAGGTGATGACCGACTACCTCCAACTCCGCTACCGCCTCATCCCGTTCCTCTACACCATGAACGTGCGCGCCTGCTACGAATCCGAGCCCCTCATGCAACCCATGTACTGGAACCATAAGGACGAAGAAGCTTACACGGTGCCCAACCAATACTACTTTGGTCCCGACCTGATCGTGGTACCGATTACCACGCCAAACAATTCGTCCACCCTCATGGGCAGCGTTCGCGCCTGGCTTCCGGACACCGGCCGTCGGTACATTGACGTTCGCCATCCCAGTCTCGTCTATGATGGAGGCCGCTACGTGGACATCCACCGTCCACTATCGGAGATCCCAGTCTTTGCCAAGGAGGGAACCATCATCCCGCTGGACACGGCTAAATCTGCGGGTCGCCACAAACACGGCAGTACCCGGCCCCAAGCGATCACCATCCAACTTGTCGTCGGCGCAGACGCCTACTTTGAGCTGGTCGAGGAGCCAACCGGTGCCGTTCCAGCGGCCAAGGCCGACCGCCCTGACCCATCCACCTTGGTCCGCACCCCGATCCGGTGGAATCAAAAGGAGGGCATTCTCACCATCGGGCCTGAGGTCAACGGGCGAGGCGAGCGTCGGGAGTGGACGGTTGAGCTGATGGGGTGCACCGAGGGAGTGAACAAGGACGTTGTTGAAGACGACGATGATGACGATGACCTGCCCATGGTCACTGGCAACCCAGCTTCCGATCTACAGAACTTTAACCGATTCCGTGAACGACTGTTACGACTCCGTGAACGATTCCGCAACGCCCCCCGCCCCAGCCCCTCGTGGCCCCATCGCGAACGCGAACGCGAACGCCAACAACCACACTATTCGCACATCACCACCGTGTACTTGGGCGCCCTCGCCTTCGGCGGCATCAATGCGGACAACAACAACAACAACAACAACAACAACAACAACAACAACAACAACTTGAACCAGGACAAGGGACAGGAGTTCAAGCTGGGTAAGGATCTGCAGTTGGATGTGGTGGATATCCACTTGAGATTGCATGAGATGCTTTATAGGTGCGAGATGGAGTACCCGATGAAGGAAGTCATCTATAATCTGGTGACAAGGGATGGGGGACCGGTAAAAGAGAGGGTGGAGCGGTTGTGGAGGTTGGGGAATGTGTCGGAGGAAGTGAAGAGGGCGGTGGTGGAGATTTGGGGGGCTGATGGGAGGAGTGAGGGGAACGCTGTTGGGGTGGCGTATAGGCAGGCTGGCATGGGGGACGAGGAGAAAGGGGGGAGGGGGAAGTTGACGGCGAAGGAACGGCGCAAGTTGCGCCGCGCTGGGTTGGAGAAGAAGGAGGCGGAGGAGGCGGTGGAAGAAATGCGGAAAGAGGAGGAAGAGGAGGTGGAGAAAGATAAGAAGGCTGTGCCGAAGAAGGACGACAAGGCCAGTGATGAAGAGTGGGATGAGGATGCTAGGAGCGAGCAGAGTTATGTGCTTGTTTGAGCAGAAGATGTTCCTTGATCGACGTGGGCTTGGTTATTATTTCAGGAGGTTGGACGGTTGCGGTGTTGGCTTGTTGATGAGACCATGACCTGATGTTATGAGACCTGGGTGGTTACCTACGTTGGGTTTAGCGTTGCTTTGGATGGATTTGGTGCTTTTATTGCGTTTTGCTTATGACCTCAAGCCTGGAATTTGAACTTGTTGACATGAGACGCACATTCTTTCACTGAACTGGATTGCCTATTGCTTTGCTCATATTGCTGCCCATATTCTCTCCAACTCCAGTCGTTGTTCATTTCCATGTTGCCTTCCATCGGTTGCACTAACAATTACCACTAACCCTTCTGTAACTATTACCGCTAGACACCCTTGTATGCATCTTTTATCGCTGCCAGGAACGGCCCTGCCATGCTCCTGCGGGGTAATGGGACGGTCCGCTTGCCTTATCGGCGGAGCTGCCGCGGCTCCATCCTTGATAGATCACGGTTCCCTAACCGTCGGGCTTTTGTTACCCCGTCCACGCGATGATTGCCGAGCATCTACACCAGTCTGCCTCGGACAGCATCTTATAACAGCGACAACACCAGTCCTTCTACCTTACAAGCTTCTTTCCCTGACCCCGACATCCTCTCATCACTAATCGCCCGCCATGGCCGCCATAACCACCGCCGTCGACACCGCTGGCCCAACCGGCTCCGAAGAAGTCCATGTCGCCCCATCCCTCCCACTCACCCAGAAGCTCAAGTACGGCGCTCTAGCCTACGGTATCACCAAGCTCGTCATGGCTCCCGTGAACTTTATCAACTCCATCAAGACCGATTACTTGGGCTCTTCCCCGAACAAGCCGGACCTCATCAAGGCGTTGCCTTCAAGGCCGCAATTACCTGTTCGGTATGCCCCTCCATTCACCCCCCTCCTCACTTTTGGCCATTCAGTCGGGTACCTTGAAGACTGACAAGCCAACAGGGTATTCCTCCCCAAATCACACTCCCCCTCGAACCCCGAGCCATCTCATGAGAAGCTGCCCACCTTGCTTACCATCCACGGCGGCGGTTTCGTCATCGGCTCACCCTACGAGAACGACGGTTGGAACCGCCGCTTCGTCCAACTCGCCGAAGAAACCGGCACCCCCTTCTGCGTGATTGCTCTCGACTACCGCAAAGCCCCCTCCTATCCCTTCCCAACAGCCATCCACGATCTCGAGGCCGTCATCTTGGACCTTCTCGGTAACTACGGCTCTGACCCGTCCACTGCAGTTGAGAAACACGACGACCTACCAATCGACATGCACCGCGTCGCCATCGCCGGCTGGAGCGCTGGCGGGAACCTGGCCATGGCTGTGTCGCAGCTACCTGGTATTCGTCCGTGGATCAAGGCCGCGGTGCCGATGTATCCGGTGCTGGACTTTGTGACTCCGTCGGTGGTTAAGACTAAATCAAGGAGGTATAAACCGAGTCTAGGCGGGTTTAGGGGTAGAGATACGGACTACTTGATGAGCATGGCGGGCATGTTCGATTGGAGTTACGTCTCACCGGGGCAGAAGATGGCGGACCCGTTGCTGAGTCCGTTGTACGCGGTGGAAGTGGAAGAAGACGCAGCAGAGGGGAGGGGGAGGGTGAAAGGAAGGGAAAAGTTTCCCGCAAATGTCTTTATCGTCGCCTGCGAACTGGACATGTTGGGGGGTGAAGCGTGGCGGATGGCGTGTAAGTTGGCGGGGAAGAGGGTTCCGGGGGTTGAGGAGATGTTGGGGAGGGAGGAACCGGGTGAGAAAGGTAAGGGGTTGTTGGAGTTGCAGGATGAGAGGTTTCATTGGGAGGAGGAAGTGACGGAGATGGAGGAGGATGGGCAGCAGCAAGTGAAGAGGAGGTATAGGTGGTTGTTGGTGCCGGATGTAATTCATGGCTATGATCAGGATGGTATTTCGAGGATTGGAGATGAGGAGGCGGTTAGGGATGGGCTGGCGAAAAGGGAGGAGGTTATGGAGATTGTTAGGGGGTGGTTTGTGGATGGGGTTCTATGAGCGGTTATGGGTTGGCGACTTGGTAAGTCTGGCGTTGTGATGCGGACGGACGGCTTTTGACGTTTCCTCTTTTTTCTTCTCTTACCTGCCTCTCTGCTAGGCTCTATTCTTTGGCTATGTTAGCATGTTGCAAGCTTTTTTTTTTTTTTTTTTTTTTTTTTTTTTTTTTTGTCAACAGTTCTTCTGTGTCCAACCCGGATAGTCCAAAAGGATGTCGTTGGCATATTGAGATAACACGTGCATCCAGATACAGATCGTAATATCTGAGTAACGTTGCACGTCGCCTCGTGGAGATGTAACGACCACCATTCGAGGTACACGACGGTAGGGTGACATTTCCCTCGCCAGCAATCTCCTTCATCGGTGGGACGGTGGGATATAGCTTCAGGGTCGTTGAAACGACGAAGAAACGCGAGTCGCATTATTGAGAAGATGTTCAGTTGACATATCCCATGCTCCAGTTTGATAACACAGGGTCACATCAGATGTGAAAGATGGCGGCCGCTCTTCTATTTGGCCGAGCACATGCACATCATGGCGGGATGGACATTCAAGACCTTCCCAATCTGGACAGCCTCTTCGACGCTCCCCAGATCTCACGGCAATTGACAACACCGGCAACCCCAGACTAACGGAATCGGGGTCCATCACCGCCACGCGGACACATCTCGCTAATATCCGCCGCCCCCACTGCACGGGCACCTCATCATCGCGGTTCGTTGACTCCCGGTTCCTGAGAACGTAAACCCGGTGATCGCGCCCACACCCCTGCAATGCTCTCATGCGTTGCGGTATACAACCCTCCGGTGTCCCTTTTGACCTCAGGATCAGAAATCCTCCTCTGCTAATTTCCCTATGTGAGGTCTTGTTCGAATACCTCCTCTCCACGCTTTGAATCGGGCGAAGTCCGAGATAAGACCGCCCCCTTCAGGACGGCCACCGTCTCATTCTACCACCCTTCTGTTTACCCTCGTCGACCTCAAAACGCCGACCACCCACGGTGACTCGTTATCGGTGTCTCGTGCTTGCTCTCGTCCGTCAAAATTCGAAAGCTCGACCGAACCTCCCGTTACCATGTCGACCAGGTACCTCGACAACCAATGCCACATGCCACGGAAATTGCATCCCTTTCTTGCACATGAAGGCGGTTGCCTGCTCCTGCTACCAGGTCATATCCCCACACCAAGCTCCTTGTTGGGTCAGTTGAGGTTAGAGCATGGATAATGTCGCCTAACAACTTTTTCGCCAGTTCTCTTTGACCTCGGCCATGACACCGAACTCACGGACACGGTGTGGATGCCAGGGGGAGGTCAACATCCACCAACCCGGTGGACAGGACCACACGGACAAGATAATGAAGCATCCAGGTACACAGCTCCGCCGTGGCAACGTTGCGAGATTGTTTGATGCATTCTATCAAAGTGGATGGGCATGTCAAAGTCGAAGTTGGGAACGGCAGGAGTGATACCGGCCCAGTGTCCACGGGCATGGGCGCCAGAGTTGGCTACCACCTATCATGGAGCTATCTCGATGCAACGAGACTGGACCTTTGCCATGGCACAAGACCTTGACGACGATGAGCGACCCTGTTGTTGGGTTACTATGTTCTGGTGTTGGGCGCTACACTAGAAAGGGATGGGCCAACGGTGCTCTACTATCGACGTTGGGTCGGAAGCCAAGGGAGGATATAAAAGCTTCTTCATATCCTCTTCCGGGGAGCTAGTTTGGTTTGCATCACCAACTGCGCCGCCAGACAAGCGAGCTGCTCCCAACATCTTACATCACTCCCTCCCTTTGCCTGGTCTGTGTGCGACTAGTTCGAACACTTCCTCGTCATGATGGTCTCTATCAAGACAGCGGCACTGCTTGCCCTTTCGTTCTGTTCACTCCTTGTGGATGCTGCGCCTGCACCGGTCGGCAACAGCTTGACTCGTCGGGAAAATAACGGGAATATAACAGCCGCAGCTACTGGTTATAAGAACGTTGTCTATTTTACCAACTGGTATGTGCCCTTGCTCGAAGCTCCGTCTAACCGGCTTTAGTCTGGAACTTGGACGGGTTGCTAACTTCGTCCTCTCTCCAGGGGCATCTACGGCCGCAACTACCACCCCGCCGACCTCCCAGCCGACCAGATCACACACGTCCTCTACTCATTTGCGAACCTTCGCAGCGATGGGACTGTATTCTCCTCAGACACGTGGGCTGATACGGATATGCACTATCCAGGCGATTGTACGTTCTTCTTTACTCCCACCACCCCCTTCTTTCCTCATCAACCCAGACTAACATCCCCCGCCCCAGCATGGAACGACGTAGGCACCAACGTCTACGGCTGCATCAAACAACTATTCCTCCTCAAAAAAGCCAACCGCCACCTCCGCGTCCTCCTCTCCATCGGCGGCTGGACCTACTCCCAAACCTCCCCCAGCAACTTCGCTCTCGCGGCCTCCACCCCTGCCTCCCGCACACAATTCGCCCTTTCCGCTTTGGGCTTGATGAAAGACTGGGGATTCGACGGCCTCGACATCGACTGGGAGTACCCCGCCTCTGACACAGAAGCTCAGAACTTCCTCCTCTTGCTGCAAGAAATCCGGTCCCAACTGGACAGCTACGCCGCCGAGCAGGCAGCGGGGTACAAGTTTTTGTTGACGATGGCAGCATCCGCCGGCCCGGGGACATATGCTGTTTTGCAGCCATACATGAAGGATATTGGGGGGGTGTTGGATTTTATGAATCTGATGGCGTATGACTTTTCCGGGTCGTGGGATACGAAGAGCGGCCATCAGGCTAACCTTTTCCCTAACCCTTCCAACCCGGACTCGACCCCTTTCTCGGCGGATAGGGCGGTGACGGATTATGTTAACTCTGGCATGCCGAGCGAGAAGATCGTGCTGGGTATGCCTCTCTACGGCCGCGCCTTCGAGTCCACTGCGGGACCGGGACAGCCGTTCAGCGGAGTAGGAGCCGGATCGTGGGAAGCGGGGATATGGGATTACAAGGTACTGCCGAAGCAAGGGGCGACGGTGTACCTGGATGAGGTGGTCGGGGCGAGTTATAGTTATGATGAGCAGACTAAAGAGATGGTGAGTTTTGATACGGGGGAGATGATTGCGAGGAAGGTGAACTACGTAAAGGAGAGGGGGTTGGGGGGAGCGATGTTTTGGGAGGCGTCGGGGGATCGGAGGGAGGGGGATGGAGATGGGGAGAGTTTGATTAGTGTTGCTAGGGAGGAGCTGGGAGGGGGAGCGGGCTCGGGAGGGGGATTGGATGATGGGGAGAATTTGTTGGAGTATCCGGGGAGTGTTTATCAGAATATGAGGGGGGGGATGTCGTCGTAGAGGGGAGTAGGGAAGTTGGGGGTTGGGGGATTGGGGCTGGAAGGGGAGATATCACTCCGTTCTCTTCTTATTAACTACACGTATTGTACTTAAGCCTATTACGATTCTTTCTTTTCTCGTTTCAGATCATCCCATACCCTATTTACATAGAAACAACTTCTATCACATAGTCTTTCCTCCTTTTCGTTCAGAGCTCTCACTTCCTGTAGGGGTAACAGACCCCCTCCTTATCATACATACAAAGAAATAGTCCAAACCCAAAATTTCTCTCCGAAATAAAAGAAAGAAAGAAAGACCTCCATCCATTCCTCACTTATTCATCCGCGGCGGCATGGGTTCCTCCTCCATCTGGCTACAACCTCAAGCCTCAAACCCCCTCCGAACCCCCCTCTTATGACTCCCCCCCAGACTCTTAAAAAAACTCATAAATCCCCTCATTCTCCGTCTCCTGCTCCTTCGTCCTCAAATGCCCACACCTCCTCCGAATCTTCTCATCACACTCCTTTTTCACTGCCTCATCTCCCTCATTCGTCTTGCGACAAGCCTTCCACGCCGCCTCGCACATCAGTCCCGGCACCGAATAATGGAAAAGCTCCATCTTGACCTTGCGATTGTCCTTGTTGCAGACGCATTCGTATTGGAGAGAAGTGTAGAGGCACGTGTTGGTTTTCACGCCGAGGTTGTCGGTGCCCATCCCCGTCCCGCAGATGTAGCGGCAGGTTTCGACGTGGGTGGTGCACCAGTCGGCTTTTTGGGCGTCGGGGATGGCGGTGGGGGGGAGGGTGGGGGTGAAGTCGTAGGCGAGGGCGGGGGAGAGGAGAGAAAGGAGGAGGAGGGTCAGGGGGGTGCAGAGGGTTGAGGAGTGCATGGTGAGTGATTGTTTGGTTGGCTTTTGAAGGGCTGGGTTGCTGCTGGGTTGCTGCTGGGTTGTTCTTTCAGGTCGTTTCGTGTGCTGCTGTTGTGGCTAGAGGTAGCTGTGGCTTGTCTCTCGGTTGGTTTTCGGGTCTCGAGTTTGAAGGGCGGAAGGAAAAGACGGTCAGGGATGCAGGGCATTCGAGAGGAAAAACCAAAAGGGTAGTGAATAAGAATCTGAATAAGAGATGGGGAGCTTTATATGCCTCCCCCATTCTCTGTGTGACATGGGTCTACAACATGTGTCCGCTGATGTTGAAAAAGGGGGAACGTGCCGGGCTCTTTGTTGACTTTGACTTAGGCGGCTTCACCCGCTTCACATTCGCCCCTTGTTCCCGTGGACTCGTGGGCGAGGAACAATGAAACGCCAAGGGGGTAAAAGCTATTTGTGTCTACAGAAGACACGGGTAGAACAATTGTAGCTACCCCACGGGAAGGGGGGGCGGGAACAAAGCATTGCTTGACATTGTGTTAGCCGTGCAAACCTCGAGGCACGTTGAACGTCACGACCCGGCGAGTTTGACATTTTTACACTCAACCTACCGCAACACAATGAGAAAACCGGGAATCATCGTACGCAGTTGAGGTGTAAAAGAAGCAAATTCCGCAAGGTTTAAAGGCATTCCATGGTGCGGATTTCCCCCAATAAGCAAATCCTCTCGTGTCAAAAACGACGTGAGGATACTTGTAGGTACATATTCTTGCCACCTTGAGTAACGGACATAGGGTTTATACATGGGACACACTGCGTAGCTCTAGATGCCATCAGGTGCTCACAGTATGGATGTGCCTACGTAATGATATTGAGTCATGTAAAATGAAACGACAAGATGGGGGGTCAAGCATTCACGCAATACTCTTGGATGCAACTACAGACGCACTAATTCATTGGAACTTTTATAGAAAGACAATATTCGAAAGGCCCACACCTCTATATAATGATGGTAGTCGTATGCACGGATGAAACGAACGTGGGTCAGTAAGGAACCACAATCCGGTGCCACCTTCAGAAATAATTGACGAACTTTCCCAGCATCGGGTCCACCGTCGGCTTCATAAATCCAGCACCTGATCTACATCCTTGATCGCACGATCTAACACCGTTTCAACTTCTTCATCTAGCCTATCGATACCCGTATCAGCAACCGCTCGGCGTAGTATTTGGTGCGTTTCTATGCTGTCCTTAGCTCGCTCAGAGTTCCAGCGGTGTCTAAGGCGTCTCATTTCCGGGCTGTCTGCCGTTATTAGGTCCCAGTTTTCGGTTCCTGTTTCGAGGCCTGAGGTTCGTTCCTTGAATATTTCATACTCCCTCAAAATCCCATTCGCGGTGTTTAAGTTATTCTCAATGACTTCAACGGCCTTTTTCAGGGGTGAGGGGCCTTTCCCAGTGCATTCCACTTTAGCACCAAACTTGAGAAGCATCTCAACATTCTGGGGCTTTGATGTCGCGACCGCAAAGAAGAGAGGACTTTCGCCCTCATTGCTGGTAACCTCAACATTCGCGCCTGAGTCGAGTAGGAACGGAAGAACTTTCGTGTGCCTCAAGGCAACCGCCCAAAGCAGCGGAGTAAAGCCCTTATGGTCTGTAGCCTCAAGATCTGCGCCTCTTTTAAGTAGCAACCCTACTAGCTTAACAAGCTGACTAGAAGCGGCAACATGTAGGGGGGTAGAACCATATTGATCTTGTGCTTCTAAGTGAACGCATTTATCAACTAGCGTCCTGGCTAGTGATATAGTTGTCTCCTCGTCCTTATCGAAGTAATAGACCATGTGAAGGGCCAACTCGCCCTTACAATTTCGTAGGTTGGGATCCGCACCTTTCTCGATGAGGAGCTTAGCCAAAGCCCACTTATTTTCGTCGACTGCTTGCATGAGAGCGGTTGTGCCGTCTTTGTTGGCTATGTCAAGACATGCTCCTCTTTCAATCAGCAATCTGGCCAATTTGACGCAATCTGTTTCCTGGTACAGGAAACCGCCGGGGCATGCCAGCAAAAGCGGTATTGCCGTCATCATCTCTGGCGTTGACATTGACCCCTGTCTTAACCAATAACTCCACCAGCTCGGCGTCATGGTTGCGAGCCGCGACGTGTAACAAAGTCCGTCCTAGTGCAATTAACTGATCAGCGGAGGCGCCGTAGTTGAGTAAGATGACGACACACTCAGAATGTCCAGCTTCAACTGCTTCATACAGTGGAGTTCGTTCTTCCCAACCGACATCCACTTTGGCCCCCGCCTCAATCAAAAGCCGTATAACGTCGCGGTGTCCGTGTCTGGCGGCCAGAGCTAAAGGTGTTGTCTCCCATTGGCTGCGGGCCGTATTGATTTCTTCAGCTCCCATTTTACGCAGAAGGTGTCGGACGAGGCCATTGCATCCTAAAGCCACAGCAACATTAAGACTTGTGGAGAAACCACTCGCAAGATCCGGTGCGCCCATCTCATAATGACAGAAATCAGTCCAGGTGCGAAAATGTTTGGAGCCAGGCTCACAAAGGACCATCGCTGTTGTAAAAAACCCGATATCATCATCCAAGTCGCTGTTGCGAAGGTGGTGGCTCCAATGATCTGCCGAATAAAGTTGAAAGGGATATTCCCTTTCAAGGCGGGAACGGTCATAATCGTGATGAACAACCTCAGGATCCAAGATATATATATACCGCACGCAAATACGGGCAAGTTCGGCATGGGCCTGGCGCTCAGATATCGAGTGACGCCAAGTGTATGGCGGCACAAGTGCAGATGATGATTCCGATTGGGCGAGAAGAAACTCTTTGGCCGTCTGATGCAAGAAGTACACCTTCTTCTGATGAATGGAGAGGAAAAGTCCGCACATCGCTCTGAGGCGCATTTCGAAGTCGTGATCATCCTCCGTCAGGTCCAACTCCTCAAGCGATGCGATGTGAGACTCCATGTTTACAACAATTTTGAACTCCTCGACTTGAAGGGGCCTCTGTGCCACGAGAAGCACACTCAATGCTCTTCGTAAAGCTACACAAGCTTCCTCTCCGGACCTGTTAAGCATTCGTCCATATGCGTCAGCGACCGTCCGTGGGAGCTCCTTCATTGCTGTTTTGAATCCTTGAGGGGTCCGCTTGAGCATCGAACTTGACGTCAATATTTCTAAATGGTCGAAGACGAGATAAACCCAAAGATATGTTCGATGCGGCGTCTTGCAAAGCTCGACCCACAGGGTTTCCTTGAGTTGGTCGTTGAGTTTATGCCCCTTTGCAAATTCATCAACGCGGACCTGAATTACACGATTGATCTCCGTACTGATCTGGTCTGATTGATCTTCCACTTCACCCGGAATCAGAACTCGAGGAAAGCGGTTGAGCATGTCGCCGTACTTGAAAGGAGAAACCACATCCCCATACGGACGAGATGTAAGAAGAAACTTGGCGACGCTTTCTCCCGCTTTGTTGAGGTTTTCCACCAAGAGTGTGAACTCGCTTGGCTCGCATTCGTCAAGAGCATCAAGCACTATGATGATGGTACCCGCTCTTTCATCATGCGTTGCGTCGTTGAAAATCCGCCATAACGAGGATGTCGTTCCGATCATGCCGTCTCCATTGCGATCATATTCTTCGAGAGCATGCTTGATCAATTCTGGCTTTTGCCAAAAAAGCTGATGCAGAAGAGCACAAAGGGCCTGCTTGACTGTGTTCTGGTCCCCATCCTTGAAGAAGAAGTAGCATATGGTTGCGGTCGGGCACTGTTGTGGCAAATACTGGTCAATCAAGTATTTGGACAACACGGATTTCCCACATCCGGGGTCTGCTGTTATCAAAAGTGGTCCTGATTTGAGCTCCAGCCAGTTTCGAAAATTCTCGTGCTCGACAGCCCAGACACAAGTTCCTTCGACCCGTTTTTCGACACGGCTTTTGTACCATTCATAGGTAACATCTCTCTTGTTGTCTGTAAGACGGAAGAGGCGTAAACACTTCTTCTCCTTCTCCTCGAGCTTATTCTCAGCGCCCTTGCGGACAAGATCCTGGACGTCCTGCAGAGCTTCGAGAAACTTGGCGTTGGACTCCAAAGATTTATTGCTGTTTTGCTTGAGAACGTCGTAAGTGAGTGTCTGGTAGGCATTGTGGTGTTGCTGTAGATCTTGATGGAGAAGGCGCTCTTGATCCTTGATAGCGGTGATCAGTTGTTCCCATACGTTGGATGAAAGGTCTTGGACGAAGCGTGCAAGGCCACCCTGGTGATATCGGAGAACAGTGCGGACCTGGAACTCAAGCAAGTGCTGGTAAAGAGTGGTAAATTCATCATGAACACTCTCCGTCCAGTTTCCGGTATTGGCAAGCTGACGCTCAAGCGTAGTCCAGAAGCCGATGCGGGAGGTGACGTATGAGAAGCCATTCCTTTGGGCTTCGTCGGCAATCGCAGGTTGGGTGAGGAGGGGGAGAACAAGGCACACGCCAGCCCACGCAAGGGAAGCCTCCGGGGAAGCCTTGACAGCCTCGCTGATGAAGTTCTGAAGCGCCAACATCAATTTGCCGGCCTTGTCGATTGATGATCTTGCTAAGCTTTTCTCTTCGGCCTGCTTCAATGCGTCCTCGATGGCTCGGTCGAGTACTGCCTTATTCGTGGGTGTCTGGTCCAGGAGTGAATCCGAATACGCTCCCTCAAGCTCAACTGTGCTTCCTAGCGTTGCGATCACATTAGCAGGTTGATATGCCGGGGCATATGATAAAAACCCTCACCTAACATCTTGGCCGTTAACTCTTGAAGAACTCGTTCCTCGTAATCCGCAATCAAGCCGGACTTGTCGGGATCGTTGGATGATCGAAGAGCGTCGTATGCCCGGTCCCATAGGGTCTTGGGCCTGCTTGTGACGTCCTGGCAAGGGGTGTCATTTGGCTGTGCGGTCTCAATCAAGCGTTCCCCAGTGTCCTGCTTGAGACTGGAAGCGCTTGTTCCGCCAAGATGGAGGTTACTCAATTCCTCTGTTGGCACCACCGGGTCACCAGTTCTGGCGGCTTCCCCACATGGGATTGACTCGCCATCTGCCACCTGAACTTGACGGTATGGGGTGGTCGTGGTGATGCTTTCATCAGCGGCCGTGGACTCCTTGAGAGACGCAGATGGACTGTTGGGGGTAATCGAGATGAAGGGCGAGCGTTCAGATGCGTTGCTTTGGTGAAGGACGGAAGCGGCAATCGGTTCACGAGTAAGTGGCCTTGATTTCGCTCCCGTGACCTTTTTGAAAAATTTGCAAAGTCTGGAGTGGTGCTTCGGTACGGCCTGAGGACCGTCTTTATCACGGCTTCGGTGGAAAGGACTCATTGCGGATGCCTCTACTACGCAGTAGGGTTATCGACAAGATGGTATGGTGGTGAAATATGGGCAAATCGCTGTATTGATCGAGTGTGTGGAGCAGAGCACACATGTTGGGGGATCCCAGAGTATTAGACTTAGGGCTGTTGGGGTGGCTGGGCGGCTAGTCCTCATAGGCCGTCACCCAACTCCCAAGTAAGCTAGTATCGCGATTTCAATGGTACCGCTGATATGGATATGGTCTAGACCAGTTGGGAACAAGGACTGGTGATACATGGTTTGGTGGCTGTCTCGGCTGTGAAGCCAAAGAAGGGAATCATTGGAAGTCGATCAGGGTGTTTCTGGTGGCAGACCCAAATGAATGGTTAACCGCCCGGGTAGTGATCCAATCATGGCAAGCCGGGAGTCCATGTTGAGGATGGGTGGGAAAGAGAACGAGATGGAGGAACGGGCCGCAATGTGGATGGTCGATGACAAGAAGGTTCGGGTTTGCGGGGCCCGGGGCAGGACTTGGGTCGGTGTCGAGTAGATCCACTTTATTGATATTATCCAATGGATAAGTATTTCCCTGGCCACAATCTGCACGTGCGGGAGATCCAGATAAATCGACTGTGTAGCTTTTCGCGGGCTGTCCCTAAGGTTAGTGTTAGGGTTAGCGGTTAGGGTTAGTTCCGGGAGTGCAGGGGGCCGGTGAGAGGCCCCCGCGTGTGAATGAGAGTTCAGCGTTCTGAAAAAGGTGGCTTTGAGCTCTCGTTGTCGTGATTCAAAATAATGTCTTTGGTGATGACTTGGTAATAGTTGCGGCCGCGCGAGAGTAATGCCAAGCGATGCCAAGCTTTGGGGTCTTGGCTGTCAGTTTGTATGGGCTCCACACAGTCGATTTATCTGGCTCGCGTGCGGGCTTCCGTCTTAGGCGTGGTGGGGATCGGGTGTTTACAGCGTCTGTCCCCCTGAGCCAATGATTTCTAGGAGAGCTTTCAATGTCTCTGGTGATCGAGACTGCCACGTCAAACTGAACACTCAAAACACAAACCTTTCCACTTCCCCCTTCCGCTTTGGAGGAAGGGTCAGCTCCTCCAAAATGCGCCTCGCCCCAATTGGCTGAGGCAATGGAAGCCGACAATGTCCCAAGTTCAGGAGGTCGGCGGGTGGTCAATTGACCAAACACTTTTGACACTTCAGGTTGTCAAGGCTTCATCTTCAGGCCGTCGTCCCCAGCCCAACAACGAAACGAAACATCCACGACTCGTCCCTGCGTCGGCGATCCGTGCCTGCCTCTGGCTGTCTCTGCCTGATGCATGAGAAATTGGGAATATGCCAATCGCCGTCGATTTATGCTCAGCTTCCGAATCAACCAACCACCCCTGGCCCTGTCCGTGAGAGCCACTCGGCCCCCTGCCCTACAGCGGCTTATCCACTGCATCCACTCTGGAGTCCATCACCGACATATTTGAGCCACGTCGGTCATCTTCAAAACTCACCTACTCAACCGAACATAACCACCAGACCCAGACCTCACCAACATCGCATCACCACTCTAATACCATAATACACCAACAGATTGCCCAAGCTGGATACTCCCCATAAGGAAGCGCTCCGTGGTTTCCTCCGGTCGGAAACTTCCGAAACCACGGCCACGCCAACCACCACCACCTCCGCCGCCGGCACCACCAGCATCAACACCAGCACCAACAACACCACCAACCTTCCCGGAAGCCCACTATCACCAACAACAATGGGTTCCCCTTTCTCCCCTTCCGGCCCCTTCTCCTCCTCCTCTTCCTCGGGGAACATCGACCCCACCCAAGCCGTTGATGGTCTCGTCCGCGCCATGCGCGACCTCACAGCCGACAGCAACTACAAGCTGGTCGCCGACGTCTTCGGGCAGTTCATCGTGCTCAAGGAGAAGAACGAGCGGCTGTCCATCTCCCATCGCGAAGTCCTCGATGAGTACCACCGCTACCGCTCCGAGCTGGACGACTGGAAGAAGCGGCTCGACAAGGAAAAGGAAGGGCTCGAGGACGTGATCCAGTCGAAAGTGCAAGAGGTGCTGCACCTCCACGCCATGCGCGCGAAATTGCAAGGGGATTTGGAGGATAGTGCCAAGAGGGCGGCGGCAGCTGCGGAGAATACGGAGCATGAGCTGACGAGGTTGAAGGAGGAGAAGGAGAGGGAGTTGGATGAGTTAAAGAGGGATAAGGAACGCGAATTGGCGGCGTTGAAGGAAGATAAGGAGAAGGAGCTGGCCGCCTTGAAGGAGGATAAAGAGCAGGAGTTGACGAAGCTTAGGGAGGACCAGGCGTATGAACTGGCAAAGCTGAGGGATGACATGGGGACGGAGTTGAGTGACATGAAGTCCCTAAGGGGGATGCAGATTTCGGACCTCGAAGCAGCCAAGGCCGCTCTTGAGAAGTCGAAGGAGGAACTTGAGAAAGCTGCTGCCCAAGCTGCAGAAGCCGCGGGCGAGGAGATTGCGGCACTATCAAACGCCAAGACCCTTCTCGAGGCCTGGAAAGCGCAAGCCGAAGCCGACCTTGCATCGCTTCAAGAATCGAAGACCACTTTGGAAGCTGACAAGACCAAGAACGAGGCCGAGATCGTTTCGCTCAAAGAGATTGTTGCCACGTTAGAGGCTCAGTTCAAGGCAATCGACGAGGCTCTAACGGCCACCAAAGCCGAGTTCGAGTCTCTCAAGACCACAGAAGCTGAAAAGACATCTGAGATTGAGAGTCTTAAGGCATCGCTAAAGGCAGCTGAGGAAGAGATCGTCTCTCTCAAACAGACGGTGGCTGAGAAGAGTGCAGAGATCGAGGCCCTGCGCGGCAAACTCGACACCGAGACCAATCGAGCCGACACGGCCGTTGCCCGGTCCGAAGACCTCCAGAACCGACTTGACGAGACCGAGGACAACCTCCAAACAGCCGAGGAGAAGCTCGACATCCTTGCGTCGTACCAGATCAAGCTTCATACCGACAGCGAGGACGTTTAGTGAGTTTTCCTATCTCTTGTCTCCCATCTCTTCCCTCTCCTGTTATCTCCCCTATCCGCACCCTTCTCCCAGTCTCCTACTACTCGTTTCACTCTTTTGACCTCCTTCTCCTCATTGCCCAAACCCCAAAAGCCAACACTGCTAACCCCGTACGCAGCGTCGACATTCTCGACAAAATCTGGACCTCAATCGTCACCCTCGTCGAATCCACCTTCCGCCCCTCCCTCCCCGAGCCCGTCCTCTCCGATCCCTCCTGCTGGGCCAACCTCCGCAACTCTCCCTACCTCAAACACGCCACCCAACTCCAAATCCCGCTTCCGCAATCCAACTCCCCAGCAGCCAAGGGCATGCGCATCTCCGCCGTCTTGGCCGTTCTCTCCCGCGCTTTACACCGCCATCTCTTCCGACCAGTCTACCTACTAGACGACGACGACGAAAACCTAGTCAAGTTCCTCCGCGTCTTGGAAGACGAGAATCCCGCTCGGGAATTGCACCTAAGGTCAACGCTGCTGGCGACGATGCCAGAACGCCAAATTGAGCAGGGTGCAAGAAGGGTCAAGACAGTGGTGAGGGAAGTCTCCTGGCTCGTGCAACACCTCTTGTCCGCGCTAGCATTCGAGTCCTTCGTCTCCGGCCTCGAGCAAGCCTGCAAGCTAGCGTGCGAGCAATGGATGCGGATCCAACTGGCCTCGATGAAAATCGAGCCTTATTTCGGACCGCCGTACGACGACTTTGATTGGCAGGTTTTGGACCTACCCGAGTTCGTCACCCCGAACAACCAGCAACGCCCCTTCTCAGTCACGCTCACAGACGGCGGAGAGGGCGATGACGGCGCTTCAACAATCGGAGGAGCAGATCAGGGAGCCGGCGCCCCGCTAACCACCCCCGGTCCCGACGGCGGCAAGGGCCATAACCCCGCCCACGACCACGACCACAACCACGCCCACAACCGCTCCCGCTCGCACCTCCACTCCGACAACGACCACAATAACAACTCGGACACCCCGCAAGAAGAAGAAATAGACCCAGACGACATCCTCCTCGTAGTCTGGCCATCCATGTGCTCCGTCGAAGACGGCGACATCATGAGCATCACCCAAGGTCTCGTAATTTCCAAGGAGCAAGCCCGGCCCGCGTTGGAAGAAGTTCGGAGGTCCAAGTCTAGTGGCGGATCGGGACTGAATCGCGATGGGAGTTTGAACTCGAATAATGGAGCTCCTGGGATGCCGATGAGACCGGGTTCGACTACGAAGAGGGGCACGACGAGGGGTATGAGTATTGCTGCGGAGGAAAGGAGGAGGGGTGAGAGTAGGAGCCCGGTTACGAGTAGGCGGAAGAGCTTTTTTGGCATGGGCGGCGGTGGGGGTGGGGGTGGGGAGAAGGAGGGGGCGAAGGGGGAGGAGGTCGATGCCTGAGACCAGACCGAGGCGGCGCGAGGGCCGAGGGGAGATTGGAATGGGGGGTTTGATGTGATGATTTGATGGATCTAATGATTGGAAACATGAAACACGGAATATGATATGATGACAGATAGAAACGACGGACATGAACGACGAACTGGGGTACACGATTTGTATCATAACCACGAAATCACGACATCATGAACGTTGCTTAGTCTTGGGTATAGCTTTGGGTTCTTTTCACTTGGATCATGGTCGGTCCTAACTCTAACTCTTGTTTTTGGTTGGCGGCAATAGGTCAACCAGGTGGAAGCATGTTATGCATTGACCGGCTCGAGTTCAATGGATCGGATCTGGACCTTGTCTCTCGCTTGAGCCAAGCTGGTGGTAGCTGGAAGTAATCGATGGAACCTAATGAGTAATGAGAACTGGCCTTCCTTGCTTTTGAGTACTCCCTCCGGCTTTCCAACGTGTGTTTCACTGCTCTCGCCCTCAGTGGGCCAACTTGCCAGTGTTCTTACTTCGTCGAAGGTGGTGGGTGGGTGCCTATGGTCCAACTGCTACGATGTATCGCTTGACACCTCTTACGCAAATAATAGCAGTACAACCGGCCTGCGTGCCTCCGAGCAGTGGAAACTTGATAATGCACTGACACACGGAAACATGCGAGGTTCCTGACCCAAAACGTGGATGAGTCTGCTTACAGCGGCCGGCCGCCAGACACGCTCATGACCCGAGCGCTCGATCCGAACACCACAGCAGAGAACCACGGCGTTAGTGGGCTCGATGCTATCCCCCGCTCCTTGTGCCGTTCGTTCATGTCGGCGGGGCTAGGGTCTTCGACTGTTTGGAGGAAGCTAGCGGAAGGCGGGAGTTCTCGTTGTCGTGCATAATGGATCAATACGTGCTGACGTGAGAAGGTTATCATCCTGCCCGTGTTCCCGTGAGACTTGGGTCCGACCCTACTTCATCGTCTGCTTGTAGCCCTCGCCATCTTCGCACCTAACCACCATTGAACAGCGGCCGACCGTCGAACGATATGTGACTGGTAGCTGTTTTAGGTGTGTTAAGCTACTATCGCTGATCATATAGCTTAGGTAGCATATGAACCAGAGTTAAGAAATCGTTGTCGGCCGCTCGGTAACGGGTAGTCGCAGTTGGTTCTCTGGGTCGATGTAACATCTTCAAGGCTGTATCGCTGTCGTGTGACCTTCGGGGTGTTGGTGGCATAGACGATAATAACACCAGGCTGCTATACTGCGGGAGTGTGGGGGAGTTGCACGGGGTTCTGGGGGAGATGGGCTGTGAGGATGGTACTACCTCGAACTGAAACCGGTGGTTTTTTGTTTGAGGTTTTGATGGGGCTTGGGAGGAGAGTAACAGAGGAGAATGGCAACGATGGGGGAAGCTCAAGGCGCTGCTCAAGAGATGGATGATGTTAAGCACTTGCTCGAGAGATCCCTTCCTTGCTTGAGCTGACCGATTCTGCCCTCCCTCAATATCTGCGACACATGTTTTCAGTTTCTATCAACACTTGCTGCCGAGAAAGTGCAAAATGAAGGAACCGCCCCAAGAACCACCGGTCGCAATCCAACAGTGCAATATATCACCATCCTATTCCTCACTGCCCTCCGGAACAGCTGCAGATAGACCGAGAAACCTGCATCCGTTGCTGAGCCTCCCACATTACTCTTTATATCGCCTTCGCTCAGTATGTAGATAGTCTCGCCAAGCGGCGGCCGCCCCCATGTCCCCATCTGGATGCAGTGGAACATCAACATCGCCGACCAGCATAGCCATTCAGGGTAGCATTGACCCAGACCCGGTGAAGAGGCAGTGAGTGGATCAACATAGAACGAAATTGCGACACTATCGCGGGCTGTGACGCTCCATTGCTAACCACCATCTTCACTTCATCTACCACCGACTGCAGTATCAATCGTAAGTCTTTCATGGGAACAAATGGGTATGGGAGTGTGTGAAGCGACTACAGTTTAAACAAATTCCTGACCCTACATGGTCACCCTGTACCGTAGCACCGCCGCTAAGCCCAATCCTCCCGCATCTGCGTGACAGAAACGGTAGCCGAAGGATGCCGAAGGCCCGAAGGACCATTGAGAAATGAGGGGCCAATGGGCGTGTCGCGGAAGAATTGTAGTGTTAAGCAGGATTCGTCGTCGAGGTGCTTTGCGCTATTGTACCTGGTGCCGTCTCGTGTCCGTCTTTGTGCGCCGCTGCGGTTCGGTAGCTGGTGGGGGCCAATGACGAGATGGAAGTGTTTCGTCTTGGGATTTCTTGTTGTAGGCTCGCAAGCCGGCGTCAACGAGACCGTTACGGGGTTTCTCGAGGGATGTCTCGATGGCCCGATGGGTCGAATTCTGAAAACCAAAACATCAGTGAAAGTTGACATTTTCGATTTGCAAGCCACTGAACTGTTAAGTAATCCGTCAAATGCCAAGGGGACCGGAGACATTCCAGAGGATTGAATACCATGCTGTGATGTCACTGTCGTTTGGTGGGGGGCAGGACAAAGTTGAACCCCTGTCGCCAATCGCCATGGATTCAGTTCTTGACTGCCCTTTCTGGCGTTGTATAGGCCTGTTCATTTGGCCTTCCTCCCGTCCTGAGGGTTGGAAGCCGAGGCCCTCGAGCCAGGCCCTGTTGGGCGGCCTGCCACTGACGGGTTGACGGATGGACGGGTTGACGGGTGCTAATGTTACTGTACATCCATCCGCCGAGCTGTTTATCGATTGTCGATCTCGACAGCTGGGGCGGTTGGATCTTCCTGAAACCCAATCTGCCGGGTCCCGAGTTTTGTGCCAGTCATGATGATGCTGTTGTAGCTGGAGAAGTGGTACGGCGTAGTGATCCTTTGAACCAGTTTTATCCGAGATTGTTTGTCGAGGGCAAATCGGTTCGTGATACTGATGTGTAACCCACCGTGGGAGTCTGGCAGACGGACGTTGGAGGTCAGCAAATGTTGGCGAGCATCTCGGGAGAATGGTTTGCGGCAAGGAACTTGCAGGAGGTGTTTTGAGGTCGGGAATGTTGGACGACAGAAACATTCCGGTGCCTGAATGTCAAGGATAACCGCGGCCGACTTGTTGTTTGGTACGGACAAAGATGGGAGAGCTGGCATGGTTCACGACAGGAACAGGAACAGAGGACCAGGTTCGAAGGTCGAGAATGTGGTGTGGACTCCATCAATCGATGTCCGCAGAAAAGGTGCACTAACAGTTGCTAACAATTTCGTGGCGGAGTTGGTTGCACACGGGACCGCTGTGCTCGCTGGGGGCTTGTTGGGCTTGTTCCAGGTCCGCTTGGCTCCCCGCATTGTTTACAGGGGCAGCTCACTAGCTTGCAGGAGCAGGGGTTGTTGCTAGGATGTGGTCAGATGCGGTTAGACCTGCACAAATGATCATCCGAACTGGGAAAGTGTGTAAGACGAGGTTCTCTTTGTTTCCCGGACCTCTTAAACCCAACGATTCCCCTCCTTCTGGCTGTGGTTTGCTCGTCCTGCTGGTGTACCACTCCATCATTGTGACACCGTCTGTCCGTCATTCTTCCTCTCTGCTTACGTCGTCAGCAGAGTTCCTGTCAGCATCCCGTATTCAGTCTGACAGGTCGCTGTTCTTTGCCCTCGTCCTCGAGGTCGACTTCGACTCGCCAACAAAGAGAGCTCTCCTAGAAACAAGACCTCGACGAGTCGCACCCTCAAAAGCTGGGCTTACGCACCTGAGAAAACAACATTACATCTACAACAGCATCATCAAGACCTCCCACCAAAGACAAGCCAAATCAACATGGACTGCCTACGACTCTTCCGCCGCCTCCGCCGGCGCTCCTCCGAACAAGACGATGCTCTCCTCACCTCCCAACAAAGTCACGGCCCACGTCCCTACCGCGACCACGAGCACAAGCACAAACACTCTCCCTCCACCGACTCCTCCTTCTCCACCGACTTCGAAAAGGTCTCCTCCTCCGACAGCGCTCTCTACAGAGGCAGCTCGCGAACCGGCCACGGCTCTGTCGCCGTTCCCGTCATCCGCCCTAATGTCAACCCTGCTTACTCGGCTTATGCCACGCCGGAGGTGTATCGCTATGGTGGCGCGGGGCCGAAGGATGATGATGGGAGGACACCGGGGAGGGGTATGAATGGAGAAAAGATGGAGGTGGATGTTGATGATCCGGCAGAGAAGGAGAGGAGGAGGAAGGCGGAGGAGGAGGAGCAGGAGCGGTTGGAGTTTTTGCAGATGATGTGAGCATCTCTGCTTCAACATCTCTGCTGGCTGCGTTTCTTTTGTAACATCTTCTTTTTATCACGACATTTTCATGGCGGTTTCGGTTGGGATCCCGGTCTGGCCTAGGAGGAACACAGGGACAGATGGGCTTGGAGTTCGTGGCGTTTTTGGGGCGCATCAAAAAGGGCATTATCACGGCCGATTATGACCTGGGTTGGGCTGGCTTGCTTGGGTTGGGACGGGAGGTTACCTCCTCCGTGTTACGATTACTACAGCTGCTAATGGCGTCATCACCAATTTGCAGCTTCGAAAGCAGCGAAGGAGATTGACGAAAACAAGACTGGGAAACTTGTCGATAACGAATCCACGACAGCTTCCTTTGTCCACAAACAATCAACAGCCGCCGTCAACACAACGATGGCGGCCTCTTCTTTCACATCCATGCCTGTGTCTCACGTACCTGAACTTTGCCACTTTTGCACTTGATGATTTGCATGTCTTGCATGTCTTGCATGTTTTGCATTTCTTTGTTGCCTTTGAATCTCGGCGGCACATGGAATTTGAAACCAGCTAGGTCACTAACAGGAATGGGTGCAACTTTCACCCAATCTGTTACTTGCTCTGCACACCCCATTTTCGGAGCCACCTACCAGCGCAAACACCAAAAACATCACTAACACTGCCCCACTGATGGTGCACTTCAGCTTTGTGGATTGATTGATTGGGTTTGCAAGGCATGCATTCGAGACAGAGCTACAACCAAACAATGCCTCATTCCATCGAAACAGTTTCATCATCGACAAAAACAGAAAGCCTTGTTTATGCGATTTTGGTTGGGCCCTGCTAGGGGCGCACTAGTTGTTTTGTTTCCCCCCTAGCAGGGCCCTTTTGGTTACCTCTAATTCAGCTTGAATGCCGTACGCCATGCCTCAGCGCTTTCAGTGCCTTTCAGCAAGCCGCGAGCGGCAGCATTTGGCGGGCATCATTGGCATGCTTCGGTAGCGCCGATTGGAATTGCTTCAATGATGGACGGAGTCGACGTCATGCGCTTGAAAGAGTCAAAGGCAAAGTAAAAAAAACCGGTCAAGTCCGACGACGCCTGGGCAAGAATGGGACGGGATGAACGCCCAACGAAACGATGGGCGGCGTTTCTGGCAGGGTATCACAGGCATCTTGAAGGAAAGACGAACGCCTATCAGGGTTTATCAACGGAACTCTGTCGTCGAGCTCGTGGCAAAAAATTGCGTGGCTTTTGGGGCTGTACACACCCCAGTACGGCAGTTGATGGTTGATCAGGGCGATCAATCAGGGACGATTGGGACCCGTCGACGTCAATTGTCGCAGTCATTCTTCAGCTTCCTTCCCTGCTTCCCCAGATAAACATAGTTAACAACATCCATCAACACTCATCGTCATCCACCATGGCTGTGATGCGCAAATCTCCAACCTCTTCACGTGAACGACCGCTAATCTCTCAACCTCTTTCCCCTTTTGGTCTCCTTTCCAGTTTTTCCAGGCTTTGAGTCAGGGAAGACATCACCATCCTTCCGTTCAGGCATAGCGGATGGCTAGCGGATGGCTAGCGAATGTTTATCGAACGGTTAGCGAAAGGTTAGGCTCGTCCAGGCCTGCAGAGCCCTGCAGTTTGCGGGGAAACGAGTGAGAGGATCCCTGGCGGGCCCTGGTTGTGATCAGCATGATGGGGTCTGGATTGGTCCATTTCACGGGGGACGGAGGGACAGATGTGTTGGCTGCCCGTTGACATGCATTGAATGCAAGTGTGAGGTCATTCCCGACGGGATTTTGCATCGCCATGTTGAACGGCCAAGTTTTGATCGAGAGAGAAATTGTCGGTTGAGGAAAGAACCATGTCAAGAAACGGCCAACGAGATCTCGCCCGCCCAACAGTCCGCCTCGCTGCTCGCCCGGCCACCCCAGCCTCCGGCCCCGACCCCGACCC